>OY759211.1:43048164-43210832 GCA_963662105.1 Meiosimyza platycephala
TTTAAATTTTAGTGACAATAAAAATAAAATAATGTAATTTGATTACACTGAAAGATATTTTTGTTTATTGTAAATAAATATTTACCGAAAATAATTTACTGAAAATAATTACACTACAAGCTAAAGTCATCATCAACAGATGAGATATATTTCTCTATGAGGTCAAGAGAAAAATATATCTCATTAATTGAAACTAAAGGGTCGTTATCCATATATTCAAAATAGTTGACCTCAGGGCTAAATGACTCCGTAGAAAAGGATTCTTTAAACAAATTAGCAAACAACCCTATTATAATTTGGGGGTCGCTAGTGAACCCATCAACTGTTCTGAATTCAGATGGAAACCCGTCGGACTTTTTTTTTGTATTAATAAATCCCAAAAAATGCTTGGGGCTTAATTTTATTCTAATATTCAGAATAAACTGAAGCTGACATATCCTTAAATTCAAGGAAAATTCGCTGGAAAGCAACTAAGTCATTTCGGTCCTGGCTACAAACGTATTTGTTCCATGCCCCATTACGGCCATTGCGAAATAAATCCTTTGTGTACCAAGGATACGAGGAATTATTAACATACCTCTTTGTATATGGCACCGACAATGCTATGTCCGAAAAAAGTTCACCATAAAAAAATTGAATGCACTCATCAAACGATAGCATTTCTTACAACAACATTACTACTATTTGCAGCCAAGACTAAGTCAAGTTGTCGTCCGTGGCAATTAGTTATACAACGTACGTGTTGTAAATTCGGAAGTATTTCGTCAACAAAAATTTGTTGTTGTCGAGTTTTTGGACAAGATACATAATAATATGTACCATCATCCGAAGGAGTCCATTTTAGATCAGGCAGATTGAAGCCACCTAACAATAAAAAGTCATTAGCGTCTAGTTCATTAATTATGTATTCTACGGACATCGAAAGACATTCGTAGCCATAAGCGCTACAATTTGGTGGAACATAAGCGATAAGAATATAAATATTGGAGTTACAATGTGTAACTTTAACGCATAAAAGTTCAATATTAGAAGAGTAGGCAATTTCGGTTAATAAACTAGTTAAATGATTTTTTATGGCTATTAAGACGCCTCCTCCAACAGAAGAAATGTCTTCCAAGTGTCTGTCTCTTCTACAAACATTGAAAATATTGTCAAAAAGTTCCAAATTGTGAAAAGTCTTATTTAACCAAGTTTCGGTAAAAACGATAATATCCTCAGAGAAATTCTGAGTTGATAATAAGATATTCGTGCGTCTTGGAACGCAAACCCCTTACATTTTGGTAGTAAAGGGATAGCCACTTCAGTTTTTTTGAACTGAAACGGACAGTATGTCTGACAGCCTTATTATTATTTTTTTATCGACTCAAATTCTCAAATATAGATATTATCCACCCATGCCTTAGAATTAAGAATGGCAGAAACATGAGAAGAGGCCACTGTTACTTTAAAAGACGCATGAGTAGGTTTGTTACCGATTTTCCTGCAAGAAACGAAGGCGTCAGCAGGAATAATTTGATTATGTCATATAAAGTTTATAACGTTATCAGTGGTAGTGTTAGATTGAAGTCGCGATATGAAAATCGATTTCAACCTTGGCAATGCTTGAAAGGAGACAGGTGCAACAGAACCACCAATCGAAACAACCCCTTGCGGTTTAGGAATGACAGAAATGTTTGCAGGATTATTTATTTATTTATTTATTAGAAATATAATTATCAATAATTATACTACTATGATACCTGACATGAGCAACATAGGCTATCAGTCAGTTAAATAATCTAATGTTTATACAGGCATATAAAGTATCTTTAGAAAATAATGAAATCACAAGAATTAATCTATTTAGGCTAAATAACGAAGTGTAGAAAATTTACATTGTATTGATTTAAATTTTATATAGCAAATTACATTGGATAATGAACTTAATAAGCAATGATATTTTATCAGCAGATATTTTTTTTAGTAAGTTTGAAGGTTTTTTGGTAGCAAAAATGTTACGCCTGGCATTCAAAAATTTAGGACAATCATCCAGAATGTGCGTTACGGAAAATGTGCGAAATCCACAAAACGTGCAATTGGGGGCAGGGTTTCCAAGAAGCAGGTGTTTGTGGGTGATCTTAGTGTGACCCAGCCGAAGCCGTGTAAAAACTTTTAATTCATGAGTTGGAAAATTCGCTGGAAGCGCAGCTGTAGCAAGATCAGGGTTAACATTGGTGTATGGATGTTAATATCTTTTCCATTCTTGTAATCTAATTCCTTCAAGGTAGTTTTTGACAAAGCGAAGTATATCCGATCTCACATTGACTTCATAGAGAAAAGATGGAGATTTGCAAGATTCTTTTGCCTCTGTATCAGCATTTTCATTGCCGGAAAACCCACAATGCCCAGGGATCCACATCACTTTAATTTTATTACAATTCTGTGATATTTTATTTTTGATTTTAGCAACAAGCGGTTTGTTGTTGTTTAAATTTTGCAATGCGGTTACTGACTTGCTGTCGGAACAGATTATATATTTTCCTTTTTTGGTTGAAGTAAACGTAGTAGCTGCGTCAATAGCGAAAAGTTCAGCTGTGAAAATAGAGCAGTGGGGGAATAAAAGTCCCTTTTTTATCAAATTTCCGCCGTCCGAAACGACAGCAAATGAAGTAAAATTGGAATCTTTGGAGCCGTCAGTGAGATAAACTCCCACCATTTCTTATCCCATTCGTTTCTTTCTTCGAGGAATAGTTTTCGATATATAGATGGATCTGTTGTATGCTTCGGATGGTAGAGCAAGCTGGTAATAAAAGATTTAGCGACAGATTTCCAAGGAGGTGACTGATAGACTTTGTGGAGCGATGGACGGAGAGGAAAAGGTAATGTATCTACAGCTTTCACCACTTTGTGAATAGTTGACTGGCGTTTCATATCTCTTTTCCGCGAAATGGCATTTTTGACATCCTTTTGTAAGATTGAATTGTTGGATATGTAAAGCTTCGGGATGAGTCGATAAATTGACTGTTGTATACGATCACATATTTTAACTAAACCTGATTCTGCAAGCATATTGTTCACTGGTGTGGTGGGGGAAGCGCGAAGACTCTTCCGTATAGCTGCATGGTATGGCGCGTTCAGTTTTTTTATCGTAGTTTTTGCACATTTTCCGTAAATCCATAATCAATGACTGATAAAATTAATGCTTTTGTAATATTAATTAATGTGGACGTATGAATATTACAATATGTTGCTGAGAGGTATTTTATAATGTTTAATCTATTTACAAGTTTTTTTTTTTTAAATATTACAATGTTCATTAAAAGTATATCTTTTATCAAATACAATACCTAAAATCCTTAGATATGCTACATTTTCTATATTACAATTATTATATGATAGCTTAAAGTCAGAACAATTTTTTTTTACAAATATGAAAAGTATGACATTTTTGATATGCAATGTTTGCTCCTGAGTGGAGCGACCATTCAGATATATCGTTGAGGATATCTGTATACATTTCTTTTACTGCTTGCAGACTACTGTTTTTTGAAAATATAATTACATCATCGGCGTATATGCAATGTTCGACAGAATGTCTTGATAGTAAAATAATCAGCTCATCAAAAGCAATAATAAAAATGATAACAGATATCGGCGACCCCTGCGGAATGCCATTGTATAATGGAACACTATTTGAGAAAGTGTTATTGACTTTAACTCGGAATCTTCGATTATTAAGAACATTTTTTATAGAATTAAATATTTTTGGACCAACGTTCCATTTTTTAAGCCAATTCTATCAAAAGCCCTTTCAAAATCCAAACTGAGTATCGTGACGTGGTTCTTACTTGAGAGGGCACTTGATACAAAATGATCGAAATGTAAAAGAACCTCAGAGGTTCATTGTCGCTTTTTAGAAACAACTTGGTTGCAGATAATTAATTTGTTTTTTGAAGCAAACCACATCAAGCGCGTTGCAATTATCTTTTCAAATGTTTTACCCATACATGGGAGCAGAGAAATCGGTAACTATTTAATTCGCCTTGCGGCTTATTAGGATTAGTTAAAGTGGAGGAAAGGGATGGAGGGTTGTAAACAGCAGTAGGAGCGGGAAAATTGGAAGTATGTAGATGGAGAGGTATTTAGAGTGGGATCTAAAGGAGTTTTGTTACGATCAACAGCCGTGTCACCTGCCCCCCCCCCCCCCCCCTACACTATTCAGATTCTCATTCGACTTTCGATTTTTATGCAATTTTCGTTTAGATTTTCTTTTCTTTTTCAGGGAAATAGCATCCTTGGGTAAAGTAGAGATCGAAGGAGTAGAAGAAAAAACCATAGCATACCTCGGTAATAGATTTATTTTCCATCACACTAATATCTGGTGAGACAGCTTCATTAAGGCTGTTTTCAATCTGGGGAGTTATGTCTAAATAATTATTTAGAATATCTCATGAGGCATGAAACACCTGTTCACAGGGACCTGAACAGGAAAACATGGCATTCAATATATTTTGACTTTTACATTGATCTCTTAAAGATCAAGCTAATAAGTTTTCAGACGAAAAATAATCCATCATGAAAAAAAAGAAAAGAAAAAGTCATAATAGCGGTATTCACGATCTGTAGTACTTTTAGTATTTTTTGTAAATACCTATTTACAATTTTTACTACACGGAAAAAACGAAACTCGAAATTATTGTAAATATTAATGAAAATTTATTATATTTTAAAAGGTACTATTTTTTAAAAAGTACATTATAAAGTTTTTATGATGAAATAATAATAAATGAAATGGATTTTTAAAATTTTGTACATCAGTTTGTTGAACAAAATTGGGACGGCCAGCGAGTTTCCGTTGCGGCTTTCCCGACCCCGTCCCAATTCTGTTCAAAACATTTCTTCTAAGCCAATTAGTAAGAGTTTGGCAAGCCTTATATATTTATTTTTTTGCATGAACATGTTAAAAACTCAAACAGAGTACAAATTAAATACAAAAGAGAAATAAAATTCAATATAATAAAAATGACTAATCTTAAAATAATTTTTCTATAGTTACTTTTTATAAATTATAAAGCGGAAATCATATATTGCAATATGAAATATGTAAAAATTCTAATGTCGCAACTTATTGAAATTTAATAAATTCTTTGTAAAATTTCAAAGTTTTTAGGTAATAAATAAAATGAAGAAAATAATTTTTAATATGCACTTATTAAAAAATTTAAAATGAAAATAATTACAAACTAGAATAGAATTTTTCATAATTTTTTATTTATTACTATAAAAGAGTAATATTTGTTTTCAGATTTTAATTTTTACAATCTCCTATTAATTTTTAATAAAATTTGAGCTGGTGTTTTTTTCGTGTACAGATTGTGAGCGTCCAAAAAATTTTTCTTTATTTTACTGAATAATTTGAAAAGTGTTTGAGAAATAATGATATGACATGTTTTCTTTATTTTACTATGGTAACTTCGATTGACAAATGCACAAATACTATACAAAAGTTACAATTGGGTTTTGTCATTGTATTTTTGGTATTTAGAGTATTTGAAAAAAGCAAGCGTTTTGCTTTTGTTACGATATCAAATTTACTGCATATATCAAATTTATCAAAAATACACAATACAAGACCAAATACTACAGATCGTGAATACCGCTAATGAAAAAGTTTTATTTTTATACTGACTTAAAATATTTAAACATTATTTAATCGAACTTACCAGTCATTAAGCAAAGACCAATATTATAAATTTTTACTTATTGATCAATGCTATTTTTCAACAAACATGACTAAGATAACAAATGGAACAATTTTAACCTGGTAATTGGTGACATGTTTCGGCTATTACCAATAGCCTCATCAGACCAGTTTGGTTAATTCTGTACATGGACTCGAACCCCTGACCGTTCATGCATTGCAATTGCATATTTTTTGCGACGGCCGCTCTAACACTTGAGCTACTGAGGTACTTGTCATGAGGTGTACAGAGTGCGCATATTCCATTTGTCATCTTTTGTCACTTTCTCGCTTGCTGCCATAGCCGTTAGACCGTCGGCCTAAAGTCATGCTATGATTTATTTTTTGAAATTGTGGTGTTGCCAGCCACATATTTTTGAAATTCGGCGTGTTCTCCATATGGTTTAAGAAAGTTGATTTTAGCGACGATTTACAATATTGGTCTTTGCTTAATGACTAAGTTCGATTAAATAATGTTTAATTATAAAATAATCAGTCGCTACAATCAACTTTCTTAAGACTTAAAATATTTTTAAAAGCGAATACATTGTGAAAAATATACCCGTTGAACAGCAAAAACAACAACCTATTGAGATTAAGGTAAAGCAATGTAAGCGGACAAAGCAAGAAAGGGAATGAAATAACAAACTGATCACTGCTTTACTCTGCTTGCAGAAAGAAATGTACTCACATAAGTTAACACATTCCACTGCATAATACTAAACATAATACCATACATAAAACATATTCATAAGTTTGTTTCTACCTTTAATATTTTTACTTTATTAAATTTAATATTAATTGTCTTATTTGTCAATTTTGGAAAAAATATAAAAAATTTTCTTTAGAATAAGATTAGATTTGGGACATTGAACTCATATAAAAACCTAATTTTCATTGGCGCCCAACAGCAAAGTTTTTTATTGGACAAAAATTAAAATTCATAAGAAATCCAGTTCAATTCCCAAAAAATTGAAGAACCAGAAGCCCATACAGGCCGGAAAATATAGTGAAATTCAAAGAAGAATCCAAACCAAACCAAAACACCGTAAAAACCTCCATAAAGAGATCCTGTTAACGGAGATACATAGAATGCAAGAAAATCAAGAAGAACATACCTTCAAATTTTAAAATTTATGTAAGTAGATTGACCAATGTAATAGGTGAAGAATTTATTTTAACTTCTTTTTAGGACTTATTTAATTTTGCCAGCGCTCATAAACGCCACGGGCAATAGAACAAAAAAAATTATGTCGGCTCGGTCGGAGCCAAGACAGTTGCTGAAGCGCTACTAGAGTGCTTACACGGAAAAAACGAAACTCGAAATTATTGTAAATATTAATCAAAATTTAAGAAAAATTAGTAGGTAATTTAGTAATTTAGAAACGATTCGAGTGTCTATTAAAAATTACTAAGCATAATATAAAAATTGCATCTAAGCAGGCATTAATTTTTCGAATGCAAGTTTTTTAACAAAGTAAATACTAAAATTTCTGCAATAAGTTATTACATGTATTTTAAAAGGATTGTACTATTTTTTAAAAAGTACATTATAAAGATTTTATGATGAAATAATAACTGAAATTGATTTTTAAAATTTTTACATCAGCGAGTTTCCGTTGTCGCTTTCCCGACCCCGTCCCAATTCTGTTCAACACATTACTTGTAAGCCAATTAGTAAGATGCATTATATGTTTATTTTTTTGCATGAACATGTTAAGAACTCAAAAAGAGTACAAATTAAAAACAAAAGAGTAAAATAAAATTCAATATAATAAAAATTACTTATCTTGAAATAATTTTTCTATAACTACTTTTTATATATTATAAAGCGGGAATCATATACATATTACAATATGAAATATGTAAAAATTCTAATGTCGCAATTTATTAAAATTTAATAAATTCAATTTGAAAGTTTTTAGGTGATAATTGAAATGAAGAAAATAATTATTAATATGCACTTATTAAAAATGTAAAATGAAAATAATTACAAACTAAAATAGAATTTTTCACAATGATTTTTTATTTATTACTATAAGGGCAGGTTTCACAGTGATTCAATTAGTTACCTAACTAATGTCTGTTAGTTAACTGCCAAATTTATGTTGATCAGTTTCACAGTCCATTGGTTAACTATTGAAAATTTTTTGTACAGAATATGGCATCACTGCACAAATCATATGTTTTTTATTTGGCATTTCATAGCTGCTGTCGGCAAAGCAATACTACTTTCTCTTTCTCTCCTGTTATATACGTATACAAGTGAGTAGGAGCGTGCCGAAGCCTGTTTCATAGTTAGCGAAATAAAGTCAACAGCAATAAGTTCTTATTTTTCTTTTCTCTTTTCAACTCTGTGTTTTTATTACTTATGTTCTTTTTCGTTATAACAGCAATCAGCTGTTAGTTAACTATTAGTTAACCTGCCAAATTTGGCTAGTTTACTAATTGCTATGAAACTGAAATTGGATAGTTAACCTCAAATCTTTAGTTAACTAAACACTGTGATACCGGCCCTAAAAGAGTAATATTTGAGGCGCTGAGTTTCAAAACCGGCCAAGTGCAAAAAAATAAAATTTTGAGATATTCTCATATATCAAAATCTGGATCATGCTTTATCGTTCTACTATGTTTTTAGATTAAAAAAAATTGTTTGACAGATATATAAAACTTTTTAAATTTATTTTGATGATTTGGTTTCAAAACCGGCCAAGTGCAAGAACTTGGTTTCAAAACCGGCCAAGTGCAGTACCTTGGTTTCAAAACCGGCCAAGTGCATGAACTTGGTTTCAAAACCGGCCAAGTGCAGTACCTTGGTTTCAAAACCGGCCAAGTACATGATAAAATTTTTTTTGTTCAATTTAGCTGAAATTTTGTCACAATTGGAATTCTTTCGAAATTAAGTTGTGAACCTATATATGGGTATTTCCACAGAATGATTTGCGGAATTTGTTGCTGTAAGGATACTTTCCTTGTTCTTTGAAGTATCCCGGAGGTATTCACTCCATAAGTGACAACTCAACAAGGTGGTTCACCCCGAGTCACCTTGGGTCACTTGGAGTCACCAAGGTGAGTGAAAATGATAATTTTGTGGTATAACACCTATAGCCACATTTGTACAAGAAATTATCGCAAATAATTTACGTTTTGCGGTGCGTGCGATTTTTGAATTTTAGTGGATTTGTTTAAAATTAAGTATATCGTCGTCCTCTGACGACAGGAAGCAATGTAACGAAATCAGCAAAAATAAAAATAAAATCGCACACACCGCAAAACGTAGTTATGTGCGATAAGAGTTTGCACTAACGTGACCTATAGGTGTTATAGTGGAATTCGTTAAAAATCGCACGCTAACTACAAAATCGCGATTTTCACTCACCTCGGTGACTCCTACAATATTTCTCACGTTTACATATTATTTCAATTGAATTGTATTCAAAACCGGCCAAGTGCAGTACTTTTGTATCAAAACCGGCCAAGTGCAGTACTTTCGTATCAAAACCGGCCAAGTGCAGTACTTTGGTATCAAAACCGGCCAAGTGCAGTACCTTGGTATCAAAACCGCCCAAGTGCATTTTTTTCAAACAAATCTTGTTGAATGCTGTTTCAAAACCGGCCAAGTGCATGTTCCGTGGATCAAAACCGGCCAAGTGCAAAATTGTTTCTTCAAAAACATCGGCAGATGAAACTAGAAAAGTCTGATCTGACGTGTTTTGAGTAAGAAATTTTATAAGCTATTATGTGGGAAATACTTTTTAATTTTTCAATGAACATAGATGAAGATAAACGTTTTTCGTTGTTTTTTCAAAAGTAAGAAAAAGGCACTTGGCCGGTTTTAAAACTGAGCGCCTCATTTGTTTTCAGATTTTAATTTTTATAATCTCCTATTAATTTTTAATAAAATTTGAGCTGGTGTTTTTTCCGTGTACCAATACATTCTATTATTTCATTGGTTATGCCTGATAAATGTGATGTATTTCGTGTATTTGTTTTGTAAATTTCTAATCTTACAAATCGAAACGTCCGCCCCAGTATTTATCAAAAAGGTTAAGTTTTCATTGTTATTGCAATATTTTAGTGAGATGTAATTATTTAAATTTTTTAAAGCTTTGTAACAGGGGTTGGCAAAGAATACTAACACAAATGTGCGAGTATGAGTGAGAATGAAAAATTTCTAAGTTTGAAAGCAAAACGGTATAGAATGTACGTAAGTGACAAGAAAACAGAGCACAAAGGAACGTACTTGCTCAACAGTCGACAACAACAGTCAAAAACTGATCTGATATTTATCATTCCCTTTTGTTGTATACGTACATATACAAGCAAAGTAGCTCTGCTACTCATGAGTAGCAGCGTGCCGATGATTGTTTTGTAAATTAATTTTGGCCTGTTTGGGCAACAGTTTCGGTCGCCCGGCCATCTTCGCTTCCCTGATTATTGTTATTGTTATTATCATTAGTTCTCCGATAATTGTTTCTCCAGTTATTATTGCGGGTATTATTATTTTCATTACTAAAATTATTATTTCTGTTATTATTACTATTATTATTGTAGTTTCGATAGCTGTTTCTGGTATTTTTGTTGCCATAATTATTGCAATCACAATTCCTATTGTTTCTGAAATTGTTATTTCTATAATTATTGTACTGTGATTCTCATTATTAGGGTGTTTATTATTCTGAATTTGGAAAATGTTTTCATTTTGGTTCAAATTTCTTTCGGCTGTCGTACATCTTTCGAAGGTCTCACTAAATGTTTTAGGTGGATTTTCCAATAAAATTGGTTGGTATTCAGGATTAACACCTTTCATAAAAACATTTAAAGCCATGCTCCCGCTAACTTTTTAAATTGAATTTTTTGTTCCTTGACCCGGATTGGATAGGGTTTTTATTTCAAATTGACTTAATTGGTCAGAAAGTTCTGCAATTTCTTCTCTAAATTCAGTTATACTCTTATTATTTTGTTTAACTGACCCTAACTCTGCAAACACCTGTTGTAAAGTTTTCGGATTCGGGTAGGATTCTACCAATCATTTTTTAATTCTGTAAAAACAGTAGGTCTATTAGACCGACCTAGAACACTACGGACTTGTGCCGTAAGTTTGAAATTACAGACGTACTTAATAAATAGTGGCTTGTCTTCATCTCTTAAGATGTCATTTAGAAGTTCCGTCGGAACAATAAAATCTTCCAGCTCTGAAAATATTCCTTTGAATATTTGTAGGTTTTTTCCTACCATCGATATATCAAAATGAGGAATTTTTTGGGAATCTTCTTCCAACCAAATATTAGATACATAAGTCTAATTTATCTTCAAATGTTTGTTTTTGGTTTAAATATTTTAAAATTATGTTTATATTTTTGTAGTTCACTTCAAATTGAATTTTCAAATTATAATAATCTTCAGTTTGTGTCTTGGCACATACATATACTATTGACTTTTTTTTAGAAAAGTTTTTTTCTCGCAAATTTGTTTTCGATGTACTTTTTTGAATAAATTCTGTTTTTACTTTTTTTTAAGCTTAAACATAATTTTTGCAATTCCAAAATAGATTTTTCTATTAGTTCTGTTTACTAAAAAAAAATATTTTATTTATTTATTTTATTTTTTGTATTCATCAAAATTTAATTGTAAAATTCAAGATTTTGTTTATTTATTAATTGTAAGAATTGTTTGAAAAAAAATTTGACTATGTGAACGATGGAGAGAACTCAGGCCCGTGCGCAGAAATCATCCACGGGGGGAGGGTGGTTTATCTCGGATATTTCATGCAGGGCCTGATTAATACCTCTGCTAACTATGAATATGCGCCCCCTTAATCAACGTTAATTCTCAGCGCCCCCTCGGACGTTGTGCCCTAAATAGACTGTGGGTAAATCAGGCCCTGATTTCATGTCAGGTTATGAAGTTCGTAAAAAAAGTATTTTTGACTACAAAGCATACAAAAAAAGACAAAAATACAAAAATTGTTTTATTATTATACATACATACATATATTCTATATACAGTAGCACAAAAAAGTATACATACCCCCCTCGAAATGCTAGTTTTGTAAAATCAGAAAGAGCAATGTGAATAAAATTTGTGTCACATGATGAATTACCAACAATGAATCAAACTTATTGGGCAGTTATTGATATCACTTAAACATTTAGTAGAAAAAACTGAAAAATTCATTTTTAAAACACAAAAAAGTATACATACTTTAAAAAACATTTCATTCTAACCTACGAAACACATATAATATGAACAAAATTAGTATTTGTTGTGTTACCCTTAGTTTTGAACAGGGCCGTATCTAGGGGGGGAGGTTTGGGGGATAGACCCCCCGAAATTTTTTGACGGACACTATATAGAAACGATTTTGCAAAGAATAGACACTATGTAAAATTGAGAAGAACACACAATACAAAAACGGTTTTCTCAAACGAACAGACACTATATAAAATCGATTTTGTGAAAAAAAAAGTCTGAAAAGAAGGTCATCAGATTTTTTAAATGATTTTTGATCAGAAATAGTTGATAATCATCGATCTGTATTAACTTATCTTTATGTTTTAGTACCGTCAGTATGTGGGATATACAGATTTAACTTGAAAAATGAAAATGTTTGTTGTTATAAGCAGGGCAACCTAAAATATTTACGAAAAGCCTACGAAATATTTATGTAAATATGGACGAAAAGTAGACAAATTACACTACTCGACAAGAAAAATTGCGGCAAATAAAAATAGTTAACTATTCCTATAGGGAAATTTCCCGCTGAATCCAAAAATCATAGTCGTTTTGCTGGATCAGGTCTGGTTTTCGAGATAAAGGGCAAAAACCAAAAACATGCACTGTCCCGGGAGGTAACGCCATATAGGCTCGATTAAAAACGTTATTTTAAATGATAAAGACGACAAAAATTTTGGAGTAATATATGTCACAACAGCACCACTAGTTTGGTCGCTACGGCAAAAAACAGATCAACAAAAATGCAATTTTTTCTAATTTTTCAAACAAATTTCAACTTTGGCACCTTATAACTCGAAAAAAATAATTTGAACTCAAAAAGTTAGCTATCCTATCTTGTAGTATGTTGAAATATAAAAATTTTAAATATAATATGTTTATATTTTGGCATCATTTCATAAAAGTTTTTTATTTGCCGCAATAATATTTTGCAAAAATTTGTCGAGTAGTGTTATTGATGATAATATTTACGAAAAAAAAATATATATATATTTTCTTTAATTTTTTTTTTTAACGCTCAAGAAACGGTTATGGAAACGGTTACGATGAATGAGTATAAGTTTTCTCAAATTTTCAAACAAAAATGATCAACGGTAATCATCCAAGGTTCTTATATGCGCAGCAAACGCACCTACGTGCGTGCTTAAGGTACATATCTGAATACAGTAATCCCCGCTTATAAGCATTTCTGAAAATGATTGATTTTTGGTGCATATAAGCGTGAAATGCATTTAGAAAAACTCGTTTATATGCATGAAAAGTGTATATATAAAAATTCGGCTATATCTACCAAATATGCTTAAATAAAATCGTAGTTTCATTTATTCTGTTACTTAACGCCAACTAACTAGAACCCTACTTTAAAGGCAAAAAGCTGTGAAAATAAACATTTGATATTTTATGAATATGTATTTCAGTAAAAAAATAAAAAGCAAATCAAAAAAATATATATATATCGCTCACTTACTTCAAGAGTGGCATAACTCAAAAAATGTGATTTTTGAGTTAATGATGCAAAAATATTTGCCATTACATGTTTTATTTTGTGTCAAAAACTCAGAAAGATATCTTATAAACTCGCCTTGTGAGAAGAGTTTATGTAAACAGACTTTTTTGAATTCTCATATAAAAAGTAACTTATTGAAAACTTTAAATGCGCTTTTCTCCCACTTTGTGTTTTTTGAGTTATGCCACTCTTAACGGAAATGAGCGATATGTGTATACAGAGTTCATGTGATCATGTAGAATCTACATAAATAGAATTGCAAAATTATTCTTTCTTAAAAAAAAAAGTAATCTTGGATTGAATATGACTTCAGCCCTTAAAAATATGTTCTTCAATGTCATCAAGTTCGTCAATGAACTTATTTATTGGCAAAAGGAACTTTCGAAACTTGTCTAATGAGGCCAAAGCTGCACTCAATGAAGGAATTGGATCTATTTAAGCTGCAATGTCTGTTTCTACATTATCCTCTGTTTTATCATCCAGCATGGCAAGCTACAGTCAAGCACATTTGACATTACAATAGGAATGACACGATTGTTTGTTAGCAATATTTTTTTTGACATGAAAAAAAAAACTAAAATGGAGGCAAAAATTGGAGATTTTTTGGGGTATATATCCGAGAAATGCATATAAACGTGTGCATATAAAGGAGAAAAATGTTAACAAATCTAAATGGAGAAATGAAATTGCACAAGTTTTGATGCATATAAGCGAGAAATGCTTATAAACGGCGTACATATAAGCGGGGATTACTGTACTTCAATCCCACGTCGGAATCGTTGGATTTGAATTTGATAAGCCCAGTATTTTGATCGACAACATAATTGAATTTCCTGAGGAATTGTGGTTTTCTCGAAACTGCCTGCGGATTGATTCAAATGTTTCCAAAACATCAGTGAGAGATTCTCCCTTTGTCTTTGTTTTGCTTTGTGATTGTTAGAGAAATGATCGCGAAAAACTATTTTAGATCGCGAATTCATTTTTTAAATTCGGTAAATTAATTGTCTTTCGGGCTTTGTCAATAAATTTTGCTTAATTTTTATCGAGAGTGCACAGAAAATATATCTTTGAAATGACTTGCGAAATAAACAGCTGCATGGACCCAGGCACCTCAGCGAGTTGTTATCGGTTGTGGAAGCAATGATCTTTGAGGAAATATCGATTTGAGTAGCTATCTTCGAATAGGAGCTTGCAATTATATTAGAATAAAGAGTTTGATAAAATTTAATCATTGCAATGTCTCGTTTCGTCGTTGTCGAAATATTTGTCCGATAATTGAAACGAGAAAATGTGGATTTTGAAGCTTGAATTTTTCTGAACAAGCTCTAAATTTTTAATTGAAATCAGTTTACATGTGTCAGTTTCAGTATGGTCTGGTTATGGAACGTCGCCGATGGAAAATGGTCTGAGATCAGTACTCAAGTACTTGACAAATTGATAGCGAGTATGCCTCATCATTACAGCCAAAACCGCCCTGGTAGAAATCATAAGCATTAAAAATGTCCACTGGCCAAGAAATGGCCATTAAAACTGGCCAGTTTTATGGCATTTATGAAACGGTTTTTCTAACCTTTTTCGAGTATTTAATGGCCAGTAAAACGAAAATAGGAAATGGCCATTTAATGCCCAATAAATGCCGGAAAAATGCTCTAAAACTGGGCATTAAATATGTCACTATTAAAAATGGCCAATAAATGCTTGAAACATGTTCTAAAAATATTTCAAAAATGCCTAGAAAATGCTCGAAAAATGCTAGAAAAATTTCTTAAAAATTATAATCTTACCGACGTATGATAATTTAATGAATTTTCATGCTGCTATAAGAATGCTTTTGCGTGAAAATGCTGTCCAAATAGTGCAAGAAGCTGATATATTTTTAAATAATTTCGTAAAAAAAGCTGCAGATATGTTTGGTGAATCATTTGTAACATTCAATAAAAATAATTTATGTCATAATTTATATTTATAAATAAAACTACTGGCCATTAAATGCCTAGCTTTTGGACAATTTATAACATTTTTCGAGCATTTTTAGAAACTTTTTCGAGCATTTTCTAGGCATTTATTGGCCATTTTTAATAGTGATATTTAATGACCAGTTTTAGAGCATTTTTCTGGCATTTATTGGGCATTAAATGGCCATTTCCTATTTTCGTTTTACTGGCCATTAAATGCTCGAAAAAGGTTAGAAAAACCGTTTCATAAATGCCATATAACTGGCCAGTTTTAATGGCCATTTCTTGGCCAGTGGACATTTTTAATGCCCAGTTTTTGGCCAATAAATGCTTATGATTTCTACCAGGGCGGCCACATAAATTATTTAAAATGTTTTAAGTAGCTTAAATCACAAAAGTGTTCACTATAAAATAAGTATAAATAGAACTACCCAAGTTACTGAATATATGAAATAGTTTAGTTTTGATTTTTTTAGGTAGAATAAAGGATTTTCAAGTTTTCTGTAAACGATTTTTCTAAAAATTTTTGTTGGAAAAAAAATACAACCTTAAAACCAGAAACATGTTTCGCCACTTACTTACTTCAAGACTGGTGTAACTCAAAAAAAGTTATTGTTGATTTACTGATGCAGAAATATACATTTCATGTTTTATTTTGTGTGAAAAAATCAGTAAGATATCAAATAATCTTACCTTGTGAGAAGAGTTTACGTATGTAGACATTTTCATCATTTTCATATAAAAAGTAACTTATTGAAAACTTTAAAAGAGTTTTTCTCCCACTTTAGTTTTTTTGAGATATGTCAGTCTTGAAGTAAGTGAGCAATAGTGCATAGCATACTTAGTGTTTACAAAATTTGAAAGTAAGTTATTTTAAGAAAAAAAAAGGTCATTGGTTTGAAAAATTAAAGATATTGCTGCAAAAATTGATTTTCAAAAATCTCAAATCCAAAAACCCCTCCCCCCCCGAAATAAAATTCTGGATACGGCCTTGGTTTTGAATACTTGAATATCATACGTAGCAATCTCAAGGCATCAGCAACCAAGCTGGGTCCTTCTACAGGGTTGGCACATTCAGCAATACACCTACCTACCAACTTCATTCACTAACTCAGTCACCAGATTGAATCCCACAGGACATCTATGGAAAGAGTTGGGCCGCTGAGATCGAAAAATAACAATTAAAATTAAGCAGGACCTCAAAATCGCGTTTACTGAAGAATTGAACCGAATACCTCCAGAAAATACCAAGACGTTGGTGTTTTCTATGAAAAATCGACTGAATGCCACTTTACAAACTAAGGGTGGCCCAACAAAATACTAATTTTGTTCATATTATATATGTTTCGTAGGTTAGAATGAAATGTTTTTTAAAGTATGATATGTATACTTTTTTGTGTTTTAAAAATGAATTTTTCCAGTTTGTTCTACTAAATGTTTAAGTGATATCAATAACTGCTCAATAAATTTGATTCATTGTTGGTAATTCATTACGTGGCACAAATTTTACTCACATTGTTCTTTCTGATTTTACAAAACTAGCATTTCGAGGGGGCTAAATACCCTCCTTTATATACTTTTTTGTGCCACTGTATATGCTTATGTGTATGTATAGTATTAGACCGGTTCAAAAAACAAAAAGTCTCTGAAATTTAGAGGCACCGGCAGTTTCCTATTCCCATAAAAGTCCCGAGTGGGATGTGTAACCAATTTTTTCTAAATATTGCGCTCCTGATTAGCGATTTCCATATTACTCTTGAAACTTTCGCATAAAAAAAAAAAGTTCACCAACAACCTAAAAACGATGGTGGTTATCGCTGAGGTAAACTTTTTTTTTTAATTCAGTCTCAAATCCAAAAATTTAGACCTGATTTTTCATTTCAAATAAAAAAATTTCGATTTTTGACAAAATTTCATGATTATTTTCAGTTTTTACCACTGAAGACAACAACATATTTAAAAAATAATGAGAAATTCGAATTCTCCATTCAAAACTACTCCGAATGTGAGACTGAATTAAAAACAAAAAGTTCACCTCAGCGATAACCACTATCGTTTTTAGGTTGTTGGTGAACTTTTTTTTTATGCGAAAGTTTCAAGAGTAATATGGAAATCGCTAATCAGGAGCGCAATATTTAGAAAAAATTGGTTACACATCACACTCGGGACACTTATGGGAATAGGAAACTGCCGATGCCTCTAAATTTCAGAGACTTTTTTTTTTTGAACCGGTCTAGTATAGTATTGTAGCTAAATTTGGTTTATGCCAGAAAGTTCTCGTAATAAAAATTAAACGATATTAGCTAGCATCACTGACCGTAGAAAAATACTTGCATCACTTAAAGAAGTATATATAAAAGAACAACATTCCGGCAAATGTCGATAATTGGATCGTACTTCTACGTGGCTGGCGAGAGATTTACGGTCTTAGAATCAGGGAAATGTGATTTTGGATTTTGTTGCGCTTTGAGGATTTTAACAATGACGTACAATTCCCTCTAGTCTGCCATTTGATTAGGGATGGCCAGCTGCGATGCCCAAAAGTCGACAGTGCGCTGACGTTTACAACAAACATTTCGCGCTAGTATGTGTACAAATGCGTGAAGAAATTCCAGCGAAAAAAAAAAATTAAAATAAATGTGTTTTGTCTTTTCCACGTATAGTAGAAATTCGTGAATCATTGATGTTAATAAATAAAGATAAATGTTGGCATATAAAATAATTGTATTTTTATTTAACAACAAAAAGAAAACATTTCATAAATCTTATACATATTATGTATACATATGTATGTTATACAAACATATTAACAGAGTTTACTTAAAATAAGACTTTCAATATCTTGTTCTATATTATGTGATGATGCCAGACGCAATATCTGTGACTATTTTTCCATGAAATTGAATTTTTTTACAACAATTAAATAATATTTCAATAATACATGCTTAAAAAATTGCCTTTCGCATAAATAATGTTTTTGTGTGCATTTGTTTTGTTTTTGCACATTTGATTCCGACTGGGTTTCTCGCATATTCAATTATCATGTGAATCAGCGCATAGAAATCAGCAACTGCACGGCGAGCCGAATGATGGCCCGCAGCGGGCAATGTGACCGCGGGAGGGTGAATGGCCAACCCTATTATAGATTATTATTATGTATAATTAATATATAATTTAATAATGAACTCGTCTCCAGAAACAAAATGTTAGCAGGGACTTATACTTTTTGTATGTGGTGGTAGCCGAGACGAACTAGGTCTCTTGTTGCTGCACTCTCCAATTCATCGGACAGCGGCTATGACGAACTAGGTCTCGTTCACGCGTCCTCATCGGAAGAGGAGCTGGCTGCGATGACCACGTTGGGGGTACTATGTACTTCTAGGGCATTCTTGGGGTGGTAGCCGAGAGGAACTAGGTATCTTGTTGCTGCACTCTCTCCAATTCATCAGACAGCGGCTGAGACGAACTAGGTCTCGTTCACGCGACCACATCGGAAGAGGAGCTGGCTGCGATGAGATGCCAAGGTCGGATTGTATTGGAGGACAGTGCCCGAGATGAACTAGGTCCCGGTACAGAGTCCTCATCTGCTTCACGATGATTGCACGATGACGTTAGAGCTGATAAGTTCGGTTCGGTGCTGTGCAGTATTGACAACTTCCATAGAAGGATGATCCTTTCTTTTCAGTCTGGAGTGATTCTCTAAGCTTCTAATGGGCAACGGTTACAACTTAAAACTGCAGTATCATCTGCGAATGTTGAGAAGGTCGTGTTAGCATTAATTGGTAAGTCTGAGGTATACAATACATATAGAAACGGTCCTAGTACGCTACCTTGAGGGCACCTGCTCTTATATTGAAGTGAGTTGAAATAAAATCTCTGTGTTTTATTTTAAAAAGATTGCTTTCGAGGTAAGAAGTAAATGTTTTGTGAGCATTGAGAGGCAATAAGTGTTTTATTTTATTGATAAGGCCTTCGTGCCATACTTCATCGAACGCCTGTGCGACATCACTGCGCTCATAAGCCTTTCTTATTTCATTTGTGATCCTATTAACATGTTCGATTGTGCCGTGTTGTTTTCGGAAGCCGAATTGGTGAGGCGGAAATAAATTGTTATCGGTAACATAAGGAATTAATTTTTCTAGAATTAATTTCTCAAATAATTTTGACAAGCAAGGTAAAAGACTTATGGGTCTGTACGATGATGGTAATGTACGATCTTTCCCAAGTTTTGGTATCATGGTTATCAAAGAGTTTTTCCATTCTTTTGGGTAATATCCGTAATGAATTATAGCATTAAAAAGTCGGGTCAAAAAGATAATGCCTGAATAAGACAATTCCTTAATCATTTTGGGAGTGATGTTATCACACCCAGAGGCTTTTTTAGGACACATTTCTTGAATTAAACTGATTAAGTTGCTGCTGTGGAAACTCAATTGGATAAAAACTCATTTGGTTGAAAAACTGTACTTAAGTGATTTGCAAAAGCCTCAGCTTTTTCATCATCCCTTCGAGCCCAATTTTCGTAGGAGTCTCTAATCGGTGATTCATTTTCAGTGGGGGCTCTTATTTTTTTGCTGGCTTTCCACAAGGATTTTTTCCCATTAGCATGGGGGGCGAGTTTCGAGACATACTTTTGCTGCTCCAAGTCTTCTTCGTTTTTTAACGCAGACCTAAGTTTATGTGTAGCAATTTTTAGGATTGCGTTAGAAGCTGGGGATCTATGGACGTGCCACTCTCGCCTTAACCTACGCTTTTCGGCTACGAGGATTTCGATGTCACTGTTAGTAAGGAAACGGCTTTTTGTATTTTTCACAGCCTGATCAGAAGTTGAGTGCTCTGCTGCTGAATACAGTATTGAGTTAAAAACAGCAACAGCATCGTCAATATGCTCGTTGTGTTCTATCGAATAGTTTGAGTGGATGTGTGAGCTTATGTATTTTTTGTACTTAAGCCAATTGGTCTTATGTGATGTTAGTCTCATAGGGGGCTTAAGATCAGCTGATTTTTCTAGAAGCAAAAAATTATTGGAGAATGATCAGAAGAGAGCGCATACATTGTCTTGGCTGTTAATAAGGATCTATCGATAATTCTTGTGATAGCGAAATCAAAGAGGTCTGGGATTTTCCTTCGATCGGCTGGCCAATATGTTGGTTGACCAGGTCGAACGTGGTGCGATGTCTCATTAACATGTTATATAACTGTTTGCCTGTGGAGTTTATAAGACGAGATCCCCAGTATGTATGTTTGGAGTTATAGTCTCCAGCAGCTAAGAATCTAATTCCCAAGGAATAGAAAAATTCTTTGAATTTTTTCTCACTGATTGCGAATCGAGATTTTTGGAATGGTTTAGTAGGCAAATAGAGGTAGCCTGGAGATGATTTTCTGAAAAGGGTTCTAAGCAGTAGTGTTTAAGGCGATTTCGAATTAAAATTCCTGTGCCCCCGTGAGCTTTGCCATCAGGATGATTGGTTTTGTAAAATTAATATTCTGGAATATGAAAATTTTGCTTGTCTGTTAGATTAGTCTCTGAAATAAGCATTAAGTCAATATTTCCTTGAGTTAAATAATGAAAAATTTCATTTTTATTTTGGCTGATGCCGTTTGCATTCCAAACACAAATTTTTAGTTTATTTATTTTTGCGCAATCAAAATTTGAAGTAATTGGTGTTGCGTTTTAACTAGATCTTGTAGAGTTGATTGCATTGATATCATAAATTAATTCAAGGTTTGAGTTAAGCTTGAGATTTGTTTTTCCAAGCCATTTTGTTGCTCCTAATATGAGCGCACTTGCATATGAAATAATTGAATTTACTGGATATGCTTTGCTTTGTTGCTGGACAAAGTTATGGGTTGCAAATATATTTTGATTTGGGTTTCGGTTTACTTGCCTTTTTTCAGAGATCTTAGCTTTGAGCTCTTTATAAATGGTACAATCCCTGTAGTTAGCAGTGTGATCCCCTTGACAGTTAGCGCACTTTTTTAAATTAATATCTTTTTTCAACTTGTTATTGCATTTAGAAATGTGGTGAAGTTCTCCACAAGCAACACATACAGGTTGAAGGTTACAGTAAGCTTTTGTGTGCCCATACTCTTGGCAGTTAGTGCACTGTACCGGACCGTTCCGTTTATGGGGTTCCTCTACTACCACACGACGGTGAAAACAATGAAATTATTTTTACTTTTCTGCACCATACATACTTAAATTATAATTAAAAGATCTTTATTACCCTGAAGGAAATTAAAGTATTGATACATATGTATGTACCTTGATGTCGTAATGGATAAAAATACCTTCATAATTTTATAGACTAGCTGGCCCGCCAGGCGTTATTGTGACCCTTTCGGTACATGGCGTGATTAAGTCACCGTATAGAAAGGCTGAACAGAAGAAGTCGTTGGCACGACTGAGGATAGGTAAGCGCGGAAAAATGCAGGTTATTTGAATGAAGAAAAATTAACTGTTTCATGTCTTAAATTGGACATTGGTAAGGACAATTCAAACATTGAATTCCGTACATTGAATTTAATTAAAAAACAAAAATTCATGGGGATATGGCATTGCCCATTTTTTCCCAAACTAAACTATGCTAAGAACCTTTAGCATAACATAAGGAGCTTTTTAAAAAAATTTGACGTTAATCGAAGAAGTTATACGATTACCATGATCCAAAGCCAGAAACCAGACTTATCATATCCTCAAAACCCATACCCTTCAAAACCCATTTTAAATTTTGTCGATATCTCTTTTAATCACCGAAATATCATAAATTTAAATTTTCTATGCATCCTGCCATATTAGGCTAGACCTGTTCAGAAATTTACGAAATATGAATTTTTTAATGGGCTTAAAGCTTATCTGAAAGCTCTATGAATTTAAATAAGATTTGCATAAAAAAAATTGAAAAATATTTCTGTTATATATTGCGCCTTTGGTCGGAAGCTCGAGTTCGGGTGTTAATCATAATTTTAAAAGTTTCTCTCAGAAATACATAAATAACTTTTATTTTAGAAAATATTTCAAAATAAAAATAATGCAGTTTTCCTATATTTAGGTAAATTGCAAAGCGAAGTCATTTAAGGCGGTTTTTGGTTTTTATTAAACTTAGCAATTTACCTAAATATTAAATTGAGACTTCGCGGTATTGCCCTAAAAATAATTATTTTCAATTAATATAACAGTTTTCCTATCTTTAGTCTAATTAACCAGTTCTTAAGGTCAGAAACTTTTAAAAGATTTTTATTCTGAAATTCCAACTTTAACCTTAAATATTTCCGAGAAAAAAATGTTCAAAAATTTTTTAATTATTTTTTTACTGTTATAGCCTACTACCTTTGTGCTTAACTGAAAGAAGCCAGTTATTTTTGACCGTATTTAAATTACTTCATTCAAAAGAAAATGTAAAATTGGATGATGTTACATATTTTTGATTTTATTTTTACTTGCCCTACTAATATGCTATTGATTATGTATTTGAATAAGGATCTAACCTAACGTGACCAGATATTTTTCACCAAAACGCGGAGCAGGAAAAATTTGATGAAGCTTTTTTAGAGATTCGTTTGTTTTAACTGCAAGAAATTCTATGTATGTACTATAAAAAAAAGGTCCTCACTTACACATCCGGAAAACCGTACCCAAATCCGATAATTTCCCATTATTTTTAAAGAAAATCAGATATCCAAATCCAATTCAAGAGCTGAGATGCAAAACCATTCAATTTCAATTCAAACTACAAGACAAAAGAATTTTTGTTTGATGCAGGAGCTCAGCAAATCAAACAAGATGAATATCATTTTTATTTTTCAGTTTGAACTGAAAAACGCATCTAGTTGAAGAGGGGATCAAGAATGCTGAAACCCCCAACATAAATATTTTTGAATTTGCAAAGGTTTAAGCCCAAATGAAACTAGCACGTCGGCAGTGGCAGTGTATTTTGACATTTTTATTTAGTTTCTTTGTTAATGTTAAAGAAAGTTTAATTTTTTTGTATTTCAAAATGAGATGTTCGTGTTTTTTTATATGTCGAATCAGTGTTAGTGAATAAACTATTCTTATTTGATCTGTTTAGGTATTCACTTGTGTTAACTAATGATTTGTTTCAAGTAAAACAAGAAAATATCAAAATATAAGTGATTAATTTCGTTAGATTAAAAACCCCCTTGGCAAAAAATTCTGGTTGCGAAAAATAGCAAAATTTGAAACACATACAAGCAAACAACAGGAATATGTGGAAATTTTCATCTGAATTTTTCGGCTGAAAAAAAGCAACAACAATACAAATAACGGGATCTGCACTCATTTTGCTAAACGGAAAAAAAAATTCTGTAAAAATTCATTGGATTTCCGATAATAATTACAGTTTTTCCCTGTAATGTCCAGATAGGAAGCGAAAAACTGTAATAATTGATTTGAGTGTCAATGAAATATTACAGTGTATAAATGAAATATTACAGTCTACACACTGTAAAATGTAAAATTTACTCCAAAAATATTTTATAACTACAAATTCTATATTTTCTTACAATCATACTTTTTTTTCAACTATACTTCTTAACATATCATGAGACAGAGAGCCAGTCTGGCAACACTCACACAGTTTTCTTCTTCTAACCATATATCTGCATTTTATGTTGTATTTGTACAATGCTAATAACAAAAAAGTAATATCGAATCATAAAATAAATGTATTACTATGTGATAAATTTGCAGATTTTACAGTTTGCCCTGTAATTTTTACCTGTCGATCACATGATATTTTCAATATTTATTCAGTATTTTTTGCTAACTAAATTTTTTCTTAGCCATATTGTATATTTTACATTCTGAAACTGTAAAAATAAAGTTTTTGACTGCAATGTTTGCAGTTTACTCATCAATTTGTATTTAGAGTCCCATGAAATGAGAACTTAAAGGGATATACGACAATTTTTATTGATTATTTTGCTATTTTTGAATATCACACGCTATTTTTTACAAAACCTTATTTTCCGTGTAAGATTTTTCGACTGAATTTTTCTGAATACAAAAGGCAACAACAACGCATATTGCGCGGGATCGGTTGAAAATTTGTTCTTTTGGAAAAGTCAAAATAAAAATCCTGCTTCTGGATTTGCTGGTTGCTTGGTAGCAAAAAAAAAGATTTTTCTCAAATGCAGCTCAAATGTAAAATAATTAATTATTTGTAAAATTTAAATAAAAAATGGCGGAAGATATTCAAAAAACTTCGTATAAATTAAAATAAATAAAATAGAAAATCCTAATAAAATATAAAATGGTAGAGCCGATTGAATTTTAGCTTCGTTGTTAAAAACCCCAATGCGCAACATAAGCCAAAATCACATTTCCCCTGATTCTAAGACCGTTGGTTTTACTCTTTGGCGCACAAACTTACGGTCAAATTAGCAACATAACTCGGAATATTGTTCTTTTATATATAACACTTTGTTGAAAGCAACTTGCAGCTCATGTAAGGAACTAGAGTCCAATTTACTGTACACAACTTCAAAATAATTTATGTAGGGAAGTATTAATTGTATTACTAATCTACGCTTAATTTCAACTGGCAATTTCAAATATCGCAAAGTCATATATATATGGTCAACACAAGTCAAAGCCGTATTGAGATGGAAACCAAGACAGGTTGCTTTATTTACAAATTTCAGCGGCATATCTCCAATGAAAATAGTTGGCATACTACCACTTTCAAGTTGACCTCGAGAAATGGGTAATACATAAGACTTGTTGGGGTTCAAACACAGCTTATTGTAACTAGCCCAACTAAAAACAATACACAGATCTGCATTCAGTCTACAAGCTAGATCATCAATAAGGCCAATACGCCGAGACAAATGCATTTGGATATCGTCAGCATAATCATGTAACTTAACACTGGTAGATATCAAAAAAATGTCATTAATAAACAGACTAAACAATAAAGGCCCTAAAACTGAGCCCTGTGCCCTTCACATAGTTTGTATTCGGAAAAATTTTCATCAACTATGACTCTTTGCAATCTATCATGAAGATAACTTTTCACAAATTGCACTGAACTGTCGCAAAAACCAAAGAAAGATTTTAATTTTTTGCACAGAATTAGATAGTTAACACTATCAAAAGCCTTGGAAAAGTCTAAGAGGCATAAAAAGGTAATCTGATCTTGGTCATTCGCGATACATATATCATCCATAACTTTCAACATAACAGTTGCACAACTATGGCCAGCACGGAAGCCCGACTGCAGTGGAGACAGCAGTTGATACTTATTCAAATGTTCAGTAATTTGCTCATGCATTAATACCTCACAGACCTTTGATAAAGCAGACAGTATGCTAATAGGACGATAGTCATTAGGTTCAGTAGCACCTGGTTTTTTAGGAAACGGTAGGACTATAGCAACTTTCCAAATTCGCGGAAAACAGGAAGTTGTAACACAGTGATTAATTATATGTGTGAGAGGACTCAAAACATACGGCAGGATTAGCTTAAGAAACCTTATAGAAATTTTGTCTTCGCCCAACGCATTCGATTTAATTTTCTTAACACTTCTATAAAGTTCAAAATCAGCAACAGTGCGAAACTCGAAAGAATTCACAGAGGAATCAGAGATACTCAAATTTGGTTCGTAGCTATCGCTGGGAACTACGGTATTATTAAGTATGAAAAAATCAGCGTTTAAAAACATGATATTTTTCACTACTTCTGCTTCTGCTTCAACATGTGCTTGCGAAAATGAAACAGTTGCAGTGCAATTTGAAGCAGAAATGGACGCTGGTACTCTGCAAAAAAACTTGTGCTTGCGAAAAATGAAACAGTCGCATTGCAAGTTGATGCAAAAAATTGCCGTTGACAATCTGCAAAGCACTTCGGCAATCAACATCTTCGGCAGTTTTTGTTTTAATCGACTGAAACTGTTTGCGGCGTCGCAAGTTGAAGCAGCATCAGATTTTCAAAAATCCCAGTTGACTGTTTGGCGCTGATGATTTTTGATTTTTCTTCTTCATTATTTATTTTGATCGCTTACAGGTGGAGCAGCAATACGAATAATTTTTTAAATTTTGTTTTTATTGCGATGTTATTGTTGCTATTTTATTTATGAAAAAAAGGAAGATTACGCCGCGGATAAATAAATTGAAAATGTGAAATAAAAAAATGCATATCTCGTTTAGTTTTCGAGTTATCGATACTTAAAAATCTGATTTTGATAGTATCGTTAGAGTCAAACTTTCAATAACGCCGAAATTTAAGGATGGTTTTCAATAGAACAGCTCAAAATAAATCGAAATTGTTAAATAAAAAAACTCGTTTGGTTTTCGAGATATTGATACTCAAAAATGGATGTAGATCCTGTGCTGCAGCCGAAGGCCGCCCACTTACTCTTATTCTTATGTAAAATTACTGAGACGAACAAACCAGGTGTTGGATATATTATAGATTAGTGTTGGCCATTTACCCTCCCGCGGTCACATTGCCCGTTTCGGGCCATCATTCGGCTCGCCGTGCAGTTGCGGATTTCTATGCGCTGATTCGCATGAAAATTGAATATGCGAGAAACCCAGTCGGAATCAAACGTGCAAAAACAAAACAAATGCAAACAAAAACATTATTTATGCGAAAGACATGTATTATTGAAATATTATTTAATTGTTGTAAAAAAATTAAATTTCATGGAAAAATATTCACCGATATTGCGTCTGGCGTCATCACAAAATATTGAACCAGATATTGAAAGTCTTATTTTAAGTAAACTCTGTTAATATGTTTGTATAACATACATATGTATACATAATATGTATAAGATTTATGAAATGTTTTCTTTTTGTTGTTAAATAAAAATACAATTATTTTATATGCCAACATTTATCTTTATTTATTAACATCTGTGATGCACGAATTTCTACTGGGTCATTTTTTCTATACGTCGAAAAGACAAAACACATTTATTTTCACTTTTTTTTTCCTGGAATTTCTTCACACATTTGTACACATACTAGCGCGAAATGTTTGTTGTAAACGTCAGCGCGCTGTCGACTTTTGGGCACCGCAGCTGGCCATCCCTATTCTATGCTAATGACCATGATGAAAGTAGCCCAATTGGAAAATGACGAATCAAAAAGTTAAAGCTCGGCAATAAAAGATTATGGGTGCGACTTGACTGTGCAAAACACAACTTTCTGTATAAATACTCCGGTAAGCGTGTATTGCTAAGTTTGTGTAAGTTAAAGAAACAGCTTTCAGTTTTTACTTTAATGCGAAACAACTCGCTTTATTTGCTGACAAATTCTTACTGACTAATTGCAATGATTTTGCTTTAATATTGTGCGTTTAGTATGATGTGTTTAGTTAGTATCATGCGTTTATCATGTTATCCCTTCGTAACTATGCAGCAAAGGGACGGTTAGTTTTGTTGTTGTTGTTTTTAATAGCAAAGTTAGGCTTAGCATTAGCGGCTGCAGCTCTCCGTTAAAGATTTGCACACGACACCAAAATAGTGGGATTCTTGCAATTATGTTGTTGCCTTGCAAGAACTTGAAGGTTAAAACATTAAGCAGGTGCGGAACCATATGCGATCAGGGCGCAATAATGAAATTGTATCTTAATTAAAGCTGTGCTTTCTGCTCCATTAACTATCCCCCTTGTTAGATTGAAACGTCCTCGTTTCAATGAGTGTTTTCGGTTGCAATATCAATAGATAGTTACTTATCGATTTTCTTTGATTGAAAAATGAATAGAGTCTGCAATCGTATAAATATCTCGTACGCCTTGAGGCTTTGAAGTTAATCTAAACGCATTCCATTGCAATATAAACTTATTCAAAAAATTATATTTATAAATCATAAATGGTAATATTTTACATTGTATTTTACAACATATTTACATTTTGTTATTTAAACAAAAAGGTAAAAATTCAAAATATTTCAAAAAGTGGATATGATTGAAGACATTCGCATATTTTTAAAGAATTTTTGAAATTTTTTCTTGTTTTGTGTTTTGGTTTATTACTCATTGCGCAAACGCTGTCTTTGTAAAAATAAAAAAAATTAACGTAGATTTCTTTTGTGAATTTTTTTCCCTTCAATCTGAACCGTAGTGCCAAAAATTTTTTCGATGAACTTTTCAACAAAAACTTTATTAAATTTGTTACCTAATCTTTTATTCCTCCTTAGAAAAACTTTCTCTCCTATTTCATAGGTTCTTAAAGTCATGCCTTTGTTTATTCTGCTTAAAGTTTTTTCTTGAGCTTCAGACAATTTTATTTTAATAACATTTAATTCTTCTACAGAATAATTGTGGAAAATGTCAGTTGGCTTAGCCTTAGTTACAGAGTGAATACTAGAATTATATTTGTGAGTAGCCAATAAAACCAGTTCAATAATTTCATTTATCTGCTGCTGTTCCTTAATACAGCGCGCTATTTCCAACAAGGTTGAATGAAATCGCTCAACCTGTCCGTTGCTTTCACTGTGGAGTGTTGGAATATAAAGTTGATTTATTGAAAAGTTATCCCTGAGTAATATTTTAATTATGTTTGACTGGAAAGCCTTTTCATTGTCAGAGACTATTGTCTTAGTATTATTAAATACTAACAATATTTCTAGCAGAGCCACTTTTATATCTACCGTTGATCTTGATAAGATTGGCTTTCCGATAGCAAATTTAGAAAATTTGTCCACGCATGTCAAAAAATGTTGTTTATTGGTAATAAAAATATCAACATGAAGGATTTTCCCAGGAAGATCTGGGATAGGAGCATTACCTATACTTGGATTAGGTGGTTTCCGTTGATATTTATTTTCTTTATATATTTTGCAATTTGCAATTATAGTTTTTAATGACTTTCGCATACTTGGAAAATAATAATCACTAAAAATTTGCTGGAAGTTTTCGGCTAAGCCGCGATGAGCGCGGTTATGCTCTGTAGCTACCGTTTCAAGTTGATCAGCCTTATTGGTTAAATCAAAGACAAGTTTCTCAGTGTGGACAAATTTAACACCTGGAAACATGGAAAGTAATGCATTTTGTATTTCTGATAAAGTTTTAAGGTCACAATGAATGCCATTAGTGACACTAGGATTGATTATACACTTTAAGCAACGCATGAGGTTTTCTGTCGTATCAAAATAAATAGTATGCCGTATAAGTTTTTGGAAAATAATTTTGGTGCTCTTACTAATGGTATCAGACTTAGATATTACTAATTGATTTTTAAACTGATTAATGGGATACTTAATACTTTTAATAACATAAGTTGTGGACTCTTCGCTATGAACGGTTTGGTCTATGTCTGATGCACTTAAATTATTGGCAAACTGCCTAGGCAATGCGTCAGCAACTTAATTTTCCTTTCCTGGCTTGTAGTGAAATTTTGGCGAAAACTCCTCTATAAAGGATCGCCATCTTTTTATTTTAGCGTTCGAATTTTTCTCTGAAATTGCGAATATGAGCGGCTGATGGTCGGTAAAAATATTAATATCTTTGATTCCATAAAGGTAATGTCGAAGCTTTTGTAACGCTCATACAATTGCAAGAAGCTCGCGCTCATTTGTGGCATAGTTTTGCTCAGTGACAGAAAGGGTTCGTGAAATCATGGTAAGTGGCCACCCGTTTTGAGACAGCACCGCTCCCAAAGCACTCGCAGAAGCATCCGTCGTCAGTTCAAAAGGACGATTATAGTCGGGATATTGGAGCAGTACATCTTCGGATGCTAGTATGCACTTCACCTTTTCAAACGCGCGCATAGCCTCAAAGTCAAGATCGATTTTCACGTTTTTTGACTTATGTGTTCCGACTTGCCCATTTTCGCCACGAAGATACTTGGTTAAAGGCTTGACAATATCGGCATAGTCCTTCACAAATCGTCGATAATATCCCGATAGACCAAGGAATGAGCGCAACGCTCGCAGTGTTTTTGGGGACTCATAGTTAAGGATATCATTTACCTTATCCTGGCAAGTTTTGATGCCTCTTTCTGAAACGAGAAAACCCAAAAACTCAACCTCTGTTTTGAAAAATTTGGATTTTTCTGCTGAAACCCTAATTCCTGCTTTTTCCAATTTTTTAAGGATACTATCGATGTTTTTTAAGTGTGATTGTTCATCAGGTGAATAGATGATAATGTCATCTATATAGACATGACAGCATTTCCCTATGTCCTCGCGAAGAACATCGTCAATCGCCCTCTGGAAAATGCTTGGCGCATTTTTTAGGCCAAAGGGTAATCGACAAAATTCGTACTTCCCGTTGTTAACGCTGAAGGCCGTTTTTTGTCTATCATTCTCGCACATAACAATCTGATGGAAGCCTGACTTAAGGTCCAAACTAGTGAAAAATTTAGATTTTCCCAAATTAGCCAAAATGACCGATGTATCGGGTATGGGGTATCGATCAGGTATAGTTTTTTCATTTATTTTCCTGAAATCGATCACCATCCATTCTTCGGTTTGCCGTTATCGTCTAGGCCATTTTTTGAGACAACATGAACTGGTGAGCTGTAAGGCGAACAAGACTCTCTAATAATACCATCCATAATGAGTGTTTTGATTTCACTATTAATAAAAGGAGCTGGGATAGGGATAACTTCTACTATATTTCGGATCATTTGTATTAGTACGAATTGTGGCTTTAACAGTGGTGCTATATGGAAGCGCTCTGTTAGGATCAGCGAAAACATTAATGTTGTTACTGATAATCTCACGGAATTGTGTTTGGACGTGAACTGGAACTGAACCATCTTCAATTGTTATCAAGTTTATTTGATCACATGAGAGGTGTTGCAACTTCACTTCACCATTTCGGTAAAATAAATATCCTATTTTGGTATCAATTTTTGCGTCGATTTGTTTGAGAAAATCGTAACCTATAATACCGTCAAACGTGCTTATGTTAGGAAGCAAATAAAACGTTGAGGTATGATCTAAGACATCATACATTTTTCATTAATCAAATTTGAATCATTAATAGATTTTAAATTAAAAGGCTTATCAATTAGTTTAACTCCCTGAAAGAATGAAAAGTTTTTGATATAATTCTTTGAAGTGCCAGTATCGATCAATATACGGAGCTCCTGACCGTTTTTGTTTTTTTTTTTTTTTATGAACGGCAGGAGCGATCTTAGTTTAAAAAATTAATTTCATTACTATGAATAGGTTCGATATCATGTTGATCCGTATTATTGTTGCCATAACTTTTGTTGAAATAATCTTCATAGTAGATATCTCTATAGCAGTTATTTTCTGTTTCATTTAAACTTGATTCTACATTTTCTGGCATAAGGTTAACCTTTTGCACTTTTGAGAAAGGTAATTGGTACGAATTTGCTTGCTCGCGTGGGCGCTTAAATGCCGTTGGCTTGTTGGTATTTGTCTGGTGAGAATTTTGATGTTGCTGCTGTTGTGCTACAGGTAAGTTTTAAGGAATTGTGCGCTGCCTATATTGAGATATTGTGTTATCAATCTCCATTGGCGTAAGTCTTTCCTGATACCTGTTGCTATGTTGTTGATTAATGCGTTGAAATTGAGGCATAGTTGGTATTGGTTTATTTGTTTTTACTGAGTTGCCTATTGCAAAAGCTTGTGCGAAGTCATAACGCATATGACTCGTTTCAAGTTCCTGAGCAACTGCAAGAGCAGTTGGGAGATCTTTAGGCCTGGCAGAGAAAAGTATATCGCACATTGGGCGACGAAGTCCAGAAACAAAGACTCGCAAAGAATCTTCCCTAGCGCTCTCACTAAGTGCTGCGATGACATCCGTATTACCACTGTGAGTCATTATCTGTTTATTAATAATAAGGTTTAATTATTTGTCCACTCTATCATAATAATCATTGATTGTTAAATTACCCTGCCTTAAAATGCTAAGTTCATTTTGTAATACGTACAGCGGTCGTTTGCCAGAATATATTTGGTCAAGCCTTGCTATAATCGCATTGAAATTAAGCACGGTATTAAAAGAAGAAAGAGTGGAATTAGCTGACTCTGTAATCTTATATCTAAAAATTCCCGTTGCAATATAATACTTTTCCGAGCCCTCTACGTAATAATTCATCGCAAAATGCGCTGCGCTTCGCTATGCTGGATAAGCTGAAGATTGACCTCTAAATTCTGGCAACGCTTTAATTAGATCTAAGCTTGCACCATAATTTTCAACCATTAATAGACCGGCAAATAGGCTTGAACACTAGGAGGCTCTAACCGATTAAGGGCTAGAGTAAGCGAATTAATTTGTTCTAAAAGTTCCGCCCTTTATGAATTCACTATATCTATCACTTGTTCTCTACTAATGCTCATTTTTAACAAAGTTGTAGGTCTTATTACAAATTTAGTAGAGTTTTGAAAAAGTTATTTGGAAAACTATTTTCTGTAAAAGGGAATGCACTTACGTAACTCAAAAAATTCTGTATTTTCGCAATAATTTTAAAATTCACAAAATCACAAGAAATTGTTTTTTTATGACTTTAATTTCGATGTAATGTACGAGTAGTCAAATTTATGGCAAATATTAAATATTTGGTTGATTAATTCTTTTCTTAAATGATGAGAAATTATAAAAAAATGTATTTAATTAATCAAAGAAGAGCTTAATTCTGAAAAATAAAAAAATTGCAATGATTTTGCTTTAATATTGTGCGTTTAGTATGATGTGTTTAGTTAGTATCATGCGTTTATCATGTTATTCCTTCGTAACTATGCAGCAAAGGGATGGTTAGTTTTGATGTTTTTAATAGCGAAGCTAGGCTTAGCATTAGCGGCTGCAGCTCTCCGTTAAAGATTTGCACACGACACCAAAATAGTGGGATTCTTGCAATTATGTTGTTGCCTTGCAAGAACTTGAAGGTTAAAACATTAAGCAGGTGCGGAACCATATGCGATCAGGGCGCAATAATGAAATTGTATCTTAATTAAAGCTGCGCTTTCTGCTCCATAAACTTGTATAAATACTAGATTACAAATATTTAGAAATTTATAAATGTTACAGTTCAGTATCTTTATGGCGCAGTCCGATATATGGTCATATTTTCTTTTATTGAATATGTATCTTGCACAACTGTTGAGTACTAGCTGTAATTTCTGCCTAGATATCGAATCAATATTACCATAAACTTGTGCACTGTACGACACAAGAGGAATAATAAAGGTTCTAACTAGTTTCAATTTAGCTTCTTGGGGAATGATTGATGCTGTCAACCATAACTTGCGCAGAACATAATATATTTTGCAAGTTGTAGCATTTATATGATCAATGCAACTTAGATTTGAATTTATTAAGAAACCTAGGTTCTTAACTGTCTTAACATATTCAATGACTACACCAGCTAGTATTAATGGCGAAAAATTTTTAACATCATACGCACGATGAGAAATAATCAACGCTTGAGTTTTAATTCATTGAATCTACACACCAAATCTTCAAAAAGCCCAATTGGTCGGGATAAATAAATCTGGGTATCATCGGCATAAAGGTGTATTGAAGAATTTTTAGAACAGTAGGTTATGTCATTGATAAATATACTAAAAAGTATCGGCCCCAATATTGAACCTTGCGGCACTCCAGATTTATTGGTTTTTAATTGGGACGATGCACTTTTTGTTAATACCCTCTGCTCACGATTAATTAGATACGTTTTAAGAAAATTCAATGCAGAGTTACTGAATCCGAAATAGTACTTAAGTTTTGACAATAGGATGTCGTGATTTACAGTACCAAAGCTGTCACCTCATCTCTATCATAAGCTGGACGAATATCCTCAAGTATTTTTAGCATTGCAGTAGCGCAGCTGTGTTGTGCTTTATAGCCTGATTGGTTTTCTGACAATAACTTATTGACAGTCAGATGATTAACTATCTGGGCAGCCAAAAGCTTTTCGAAGGCCTTTGATAGGGCTGATAAGATACTAATCGGACGAAAGTCTTCGGGTATAGTAGGGTTATTTTTCTTTGAAATTGGTGTAACATTTGCCACCTTCCAACACTCCGGAAAAATAGAAGTTGTAATCGAATGATTAAAAGTATGTGTTATAGAAGGGACTACAAATGGTAATATCATTTTGATAAATTTTAAGCTAATTTGGTCATCGCCTATAGAGTCTGACTTTACTGAAATGATAGCTTTGATAACTTCCTCCTCACTTACAACTCTAAACGATAACCTTTGTTGTAGCTTACGGAAAAGGCTTTTGTCTGGGACGTAAGAAGATCCATCATTTTACACACTGGAAGTTAAAAAATGATCATTCATAACGTTTGCATCAATAGTACACTCCATTGTGTCTTTATCGAAACCAACTGATAATATGTTCTTCCAAAATACTTTCGAAGATAAATTTGTGTTCAACTTTTTCTCTAAAAAAGCTTTTTTTAGCATTTTTGGTTACTACATGCACTCGATTTCTGAGAGTGCAGTACACATCCCAGTTTGCTTGGGTTTGTTCCAAGATATGGTGACTTTTATTTCTACCTTGAATAGCTTTCTTCACTGCATTAGTGTACCATGGTTTTTGGCATTTTTTAAAATGAACTGTTTTTATCGGAAAATGTTTATTGAATAAGTTATTCAGAATATTTGTAAAACTATTAAGTTTCTCATTTGCGTCAGCATAATTCCAGCAATCATGCCATTATGCATTCTTGGCCTCAGTACATAGTGCATCAGATTTATTTTACAAAAATGAATATTATAGGTAAGAAATAATAATTCATGATCCGAGATACCTGCCATTGGAAGCTGTTCAAGGTGAGAAACATAAGAGCAGTCGGAAACGCAAATCAAATCCAACAAACTTGGTTTACTGCTAGGAGCAAAACGAGTTGGCGATTCATTAAAGATGTTAAGACCACCAGAAACAACTTAGTCGCGTAAATTATTTGAGCGTGTATCTTTTAGGAGCAAAACGACATTAAAATCGCCACAAAGTATAATATGCTCATATTCAATCGAAAATTTCGTAATATTACCAAACAATTTATGCAAATCGTTGGAGCGATGAGGATTGTGTACACAGATTACCAAACATTTGTTTGAATCATGTCCTATTTCCACGCAAATAAACTCCACTTGGTCGGACTCTTCAGATTTTGGAACAGTTTTACATTTAAAATATTTCTTGCAGTATACTGCAACTCCTCCCTTTGAGTCAGATTTTCTATCATTTCTAAGAATATTAAAGATCTTATCCTCCACGCTCACACAAATTACATCTATTTCATTATCTTGAAAAAAATGATGAAAGTAATCAATTTTATGCGTATTTAAACTACGTGCATTAATATGACATAGTTGAAATCCACTATGGTAGCAATCACTAGCAATTTTCAAAACAGTTTTTAAGTTAATGCTATGAGATGACAATATATCATTCATTTCTTATAGAACAAGTTTCGTAAATAATATCTAAAAAAAAATGGCAGTATAAAATAAAATATAATAACTAAAACAGAATCTCCCAAGTACCAAATCGCATTGCTATCAAAACTAAAATAAATAAAGGGAAAATTTAATGAGCAAAATTTATAAAATATCAACATAATTGAATGTATGTAAAGCATATTAAAAATAAAAGGAATGTGTGTTGTTAGTATTTTTTTTTTTTTGGTTATTATTTCAACGTGTTTCTGGAACAGTGCTAACTACTGCATCAACTCTCTCCTTGTACGATACTTCTATCGAATTCGAGGTGTTAGGTGCTCTCACTAGTACTCTACCACGAATTGAGAAAACTGATGATAAAAGTTTTTGCCGTTTCTTTTATGTATGTAGCATAATACATGATTTCTTGATTTTTTTTCGTGAGGCTTTCATGAACATAGATCGTCCCTTTCCCACTGCAACCGACATCAGAGAGCATCAAAGCTCTACCTTGTGTTTTGCAGAAGCCAGCAATTGATTTGAAGAGCTGGATTCTTTCTTGTGGAGAGTACAATTTGACAACTAATGGTGGTGCCTTATTTTTGTTTTTGCTTGGTACATGGAAAGACTCACGCACTGGAGGTGGGCGAGTTCGGACAGCTTGGCATACTCCAGAGAAAATTTTTGGTATATTCTCTCCCTCTTCGAACGGAATACCGTTTATAATAAAATCAGAAGATACCATGTCTTTCTCATACTTTTCAAGTTTAGCTTTTTTAATATGGGAACATAGCCGATAATTCTATATTACTAATGTAATTGTCATTGTCATTGTGAATGTGATACATTGAATTTATTATTAGCCTTGTTTTTTTTTTGACGAGGCTATAAGATAGTTTGATCAGTGGCAAAAAACGGCTTTCGCCGCTTAATTTTTTCGTTAATCAAATTTGGCAGCATTCCCGTGAAACAAATGTCAAACAAGAAATGACAATTGAATTAAATCAAAAAAGACTTAAAATTGAATATAAGCGTTTTATAAAAAATTGTTTTCTTCCGCAATTTTAGTTTTATATTTTGGTTTTAACTTTATAAATTTACTTTTTAACGTTAGTGTCTATTTTTATTGCCTGTTGAGGTTTAGAGATGGAACTTTCTCGATTTAAAATCAGAGACTTGGTGAGACTGTGCTGCCAAATCTCATAATAAACAGCCCAATTGTGAATGGTCCAACGCTTATTTGAACGATTAATATTTAAGCGGCGATTTTAACGCCGACTAATATCTTATACAAAATTTTTTTTTAGCGGGTAACCGCGTCAAAAAACGGGAAAAATGAATACAAAGACAGCGAAGGTAAGTTATTTCAATTATATCTAAGCTTTTTTTCATATACAGTGCCTCACATAAGTATTCGGTATTTGAAATTTTTTGAAAGAATCTTAAAATTTTTTTTATAGTGAATGAGTTTTTTTTTTAAAAATCAAACTATGTAATTGTAGCTGTGTATATCTAGTTTTATTTATTAACAAAAATTTTTCGTATATGTAGCTTAAAATTATAAAAATTAATTTATAAACAAAAACTTTATGAAATTCAGTGCACAAAAGTATTCGGAATTTCGAACAATATCTTAAATAGTAGATCAAAAAGAAATCCAAAAGTAGTGGAACACTCTTCAAAATCAATTTACAGATAGATTTAAGTAGTCCAGTTCAGTTTCCATTTTGTTTTCGGTATTTAGAGTTGGACTTTTTTATTGTGATTTTGTAAAATGAAATATAGGTAGAAAATAAAAAAAAAACACTTTCGAAGAAAGAAAAATTGTTTTTGAAATGCGTGAGCGAGGAAGAACCTTTAAGGAGATCACTGGCAGCGTTAGAAGAATTATTTCGACTATCCACAGCATTTTAGGAAGAAACCCGTTTCAAAATTCTCCACGCTCCGGTAGGACAGCGAAACTAATCATTCGAGACAAGGCGGCTATCATAAGAAAAATTAAAAATCAACATCGTTTTTCAGCAGTGGAAATAAATAAAAGCTTCGCTGAATATACTGGATTACATAAAAGTGACGAAACAGTTCGCAGGACACTCAGATGTGCCGGTTATAATGGAAGAGCTCAATGTGTCAAGCCAATGTGTTAAGCGAGGGTAAACAAATAAAGCGATTAGAGTTTTAAAAAAAATTAATTAGCAACGAAGGGGTTTGGTCTAGAATTATTTTTAGCGACGAGACAAAATATAAAATTTTTGGACCCGATTGTGGAAATAAAATATGGTTTAAGTGCTTTATTCCAAACTCTATGCGCTTTTTACGGTTAGCCTCGCTTATTAATGGCTTGACACGTGGAGTTGTTCCGTCATAACCGGCAATCTCGCTTACGCAAATCAAAAACAATTTTTCTTTCTTCGAAAGTGTTTTTTTTTTTATTTTCTTCTCATATTTATTTTTACAAAATCACAATAAAAAAGTCTAACTCTAAATACCGAAAACAAAATGGAAACTGAACTGGACTATGTACCTAAATCTAACTGTAAATTGATTTTGAAGAGTGTTGTACTACTTTTGGATTTCTTTTTGATCTACTATTTAAGATATTGTTCGAAACTCCGAATACTTTTGTGCACTGAATTTCATTAAGTTTTTTTTTATAAATTCATTTTTATAATTTTAAGCTACATATATGTAAAATTTTTGTTAATAAATATAACTAGATATACACAGCTACAATTACATAGTTTGATTTAAAAAAAAAACGCATTCGCTATAAAAAATTTTAAGATTCTTTCAAAAAATTTCAAATTCGAAATACTTATGTGTGGCACTGGAAGTAATGGTTTTTCACCAACAGCATAGCTGCTAATCGCAATTGTTGCCTTCTATCCATTTAATATTGATAAAATTGGTACAAAATTTGTTGACGAACAAGTCAGCTGATTTTTAAATGCACAAAACTTTCGTCTGTCAGGGTAAAATTTTAATTTGAAAAAGTACATTTTGTAATGAACTTTTTAGCCGGGGTAAAACTCGCCGGATGTCCAGGCGTTCGTAAAATTGGGAACTACTATATTTCTGTGGAATTAATATTGTTTTTATTTCTCAGGTTTTCTCCTTACAAATTATTTATTTGATTTCAGGAACTCTATAATACTTCGTTTCGTCGTTGCAGCCTTCTTGTCTGCTCGGAAACCTTCGGGGGTTCCTCTGGACCTTTGGATACCGCTGTCAATCTCGCTGCTGGGTTTGAGATTTCCGTACTGGACTCTGGACGACTTCGTTTTGAAATCGTTGTCTTCGGATGTACTCGGGAATCTTCGGGTGTTTCTCTTAAAATCTTGCTTACCGCTGCAAACACGCCGCTGTGCTTGAAATTTCTGTGCTGGACACTGGACGACTTCGTTTTGGAATTTACGCCTTCGCGTGTACTCGGAAAACCTTTGAGTATTTTCTTTGAACCCTCTGATGACGCTACAAGTCACGCTGCTGGGCTTGAAATTTCTACGTTGTACACTGGACGTCTTCGTCTTACAATTTACGCCTTTGGGTTTACTTGGGAACCTTCGGGTGCTTCTTTGAACCTTTTGATAACTCCGCAAATCACGGTGCAGGGCTTAAGATTTCCGTGTGGAACGCTGGACGACTTCGTTTTGGATTTTACGCCTTCGGGTGTACTCGGGAACCTTCAGGTGTTTATCTGAACCTTTCGATAACTCTGCGAATCATGCTGCAGGGCTTAAGATTTCCGTGTGGGACGCTGGACGCCTTCGTTTTAGAATTTACGTCTTCGGGTGTATTCGGGCCTTCGGCTTTCTCCTTGGACACCTCTACTTGTCCGCACCTTTGGCTAGGGATTTTCCTTTCCCCACCAAGGACCCGGATAGTAGGCAAGTACATCACTTACAGGCTCGTTCTAGTCCTAGACCGGCCAATCTGAATTGGCACAGGCTAGCCTTGGAATAAAGTTAAAGCTGTAGGGGTGACACATGCAATTAAGAAAATTCCAAGAACTCTCCTGGTGGTTCTAGTCGTCGAACTCGCAATTGGGCTTCAAGACCCTCCGAAGAGCACTTGCAGTTCAACTTGGTTCCTGGTCCAACCTGTCGCTGTAGGTTTGGCTTCGTAGAGGCTCCGCTGCTCGCTGCTGTCTTCCTTGCCAGGCTGTTCTCCGCTTGTTCCAATGGTTCACTTTGCACTTAACTTCAATTCACTTTTTTTTCACTTCTTATACTTTGTAATTTAATTGTTCACTTGTTACCTCGTTGCTGATCTCCAACCGACTGTCCTCTTCCTGTCCTTGCAACTTCTCGTTATTCATTATCTGCGTTGCTGAGCTTATGGCAAAAACGGTTGAAGTTGTGTGCCAACTATCAAACACGTTCGCTTGCGCGATCAAACTAGTGCACGTGTTGTTGTTGGCTGTTGCTTTTTATGGTTCATGCTGTTGCTATGTTGTTGTATGAATATTTTGTCCTCACAAAAAATCATCAGTCAAAAAATTTCGTAAGTATCGAATCGGGTGGCAACTCATGTTTGGCTTTCGTTCCCTTTCACAGAACGTTATGTGAATAAATGAATGCTCTGTGCTTACCCAATGTGCACAAAAACGGATGCGGATCCGTTACGGACTCGTTTTTTTAAATAAAACGGATGCGACCCGGACTCGTTTTTCTTAACTAAAACGGATCCGTTATGGATCCGGAACGGACTTCGTTTTTTTAATAAAATGGATTCGATCCGGACTCGTTTTCAAGATATTTTCAATATATATTGTAGCGAAAATTGCGTTATGCAAGAAAATGCTCGAAACGAAAATTAAACGATACTAGCTAGCATCACTGCCCGTAGAAAAAAATACTTGCATCACTGACCACCATCTAGCGGCTGCTAGTGTGTTTTCTGTACTATAAATGATAAAATTTGAGCGTCAGTGTGGTACGACAATATCAATGTCGATAATCGCCATCTAGAAGGTACTGGAAATGCCATTCTGGATAGTGGTGAATGGTACGATATTATCGACGTCGATAATCGCCATCTAGAAGGTACCGGAAACAACATTCTGGACAATGGCGGATGGTTCTAGAAAATTATGACTTTAGTATTAAAGGCAGTCATCTGAGCAGTCGACACACAGTTGATATTGAACAGTTGAGTTAAAGTAATAAAGTGATACAGTTGTTTTTAAGTAAGACAGTTGAAGATTTGAATTTAAGTTGATTTTAATAAAGTAAAACGGTTGTCTATACAGTTTGAATGCAAAGAAGAATTAAACAATTGTACCGTGTAAAAATTAACAATTGTGATTTAAATAAACCATTTTATAATTAAATAAAGATTGAGTTTTTCTTGATTGTTACACAATATCGATCACTGGAACTCAGAAAAGTGTAAGAGATTGAAATTATTGTCTAAGAGACAGGAAATTTCGTAACAATTGGTATCAGAAGTGGGATTGTGTAAAAAGTATTAACATTCAAATAAAAAAAAAATAAAAAAAAATAAAATAATGGTTAAGTTTGACGAACTAAAAGTGGATCAACTGAAGAAGGAGTTGCAGCATCTGAATCTGCAATCATCTGGCGAAAAGTTGGAGTTAGAGAAACGCTTACGGCAAGCTCTTGAGGCTCAAGGGGTAAACCTGAAAGAGCATGGAGGAGTTGTCTGCCCAGAACAAAAATAAAGCAAAAAGGTTTCTGCAAAAACATTGGCGGATATTCGCGTTCAAAGGAGAAAATAATGGCCGAACATCAGTTGTCAAACATCGCATTGATACAGGTAATTTTCAACCAATTCGTCAACCTCCAAGGAGGCTAGTAGCACTCGCTAAGAGAGAGGAAGTAACGGGCCTTATAGAGGATATGGCGCGAGAAAATGTCATTGCACCATCAGAAAGCCCTTGGAGTTCACCGGTCGTACTTATCAAGAAAAAGGACGGGAGTATGCGATTCTGTGTGGATTACAGAAAATTGAATGACGTCATCAAAAAAGACAACTACCCGTTACCCAGTATCGATGACACACTGGATACGTTATCTGGAGTAACATGGTTTTCCACCCTGGACTTACAAAGTGGATATTGGCAGGTGGAAATAGATGAAAAAGACAAGGAGAAAACTGCCTTTAGTATTAGACCGTTTGGTCTTTGTAACGCTTCAGCTACGTTTGAGCGGTTAATGGAACGAGTTTTCAAAGGACTACATTGGAGGACTTGCTTAGTGTATCTCGATGACATAATCATCATGGGAAAACATTTTTATGACCACTTGAAAAATCTGAAGAAAGTGTTTGAGCGCTTGGATGCAGCTGGACTAAAATTAAGTGCGAAAAAGTGCTCACTTTTCCAGCGTGAAGTCAAATATCTGGGGCACAAGGTTACGTCAGAAGGTATACACACAGATGAGGATAAAATAAAAGCTGTGAAAAATTGGTTACGACCATCTAATCTTCATGAGTTGCGAAGTTTTCTGGGCCTATGCACTTACTACAGACGTTTTGTTCCTGGTTTCGCAAATATCGCAGGCAGTCTACATGAGCTGACACAGAAAAATCGGAAATTCGAATGGAGTGGTGCACAGGAAATTGCATTCGAAAAGCTGAAAGAATTATTGTCTACAGCGCCAACCGGCATGGCAAGAAATATCAAGTGAAAGCCATATCTGTAAAGCACACTGGGCGCAATGGCAAAGTTTGGAGTTGCATGATGGTTGCCTCTATTTAATCTGGGAAAGCGAGGATGGTAAAATTCGCTCAAAACTGCTGGTTGTTCCAAAGGAAAAATTTAAGGAAATAATCGAGGATTATCACAATGGATCGCGTGGTGGACATCTGGGCATAACAAAAACCACAGAGAAAATAAAGAAACGGTTTTATTGGGTAGGATGCCAAGAAACAGTTGCTGACTGGAACCGCCGATGTGACCAATGTGTATTTGCTAAAGGACCAAGGCAACGCACTCGAGGAAAAATGCATCAGTATAACATTGGAGCTCCCTTTGAGAGGATAGCCATGGATATAGCAGGACCTTTTCCAATCAGCAATGCAGGAAATAAATACATCCTTGTGGTAATTGATTACTTCAGTAAGTGGCCGGATGTATATCCTTTCCCCAATCAAGAAGCAAAAACAGTGGCAGACATTTTCACCAAAGATTGGATTTGCCGATAAAGAGCTCCACTTGAGTTGCATTCCGACCAAGAACGAAATTTTGAGTCGGCACTTTTTAAGGAGGTTTATGACATGCTTGGAATACAGAAGACACGTACCACAGCATTGCATCCTCAGTCCAATGAAATGAGAAGGACTAGCAAATACACACGAGCTCCTCAGGAGACGTACTCAATTGGCTAGCGACAAGATGAAAGCTCGGTATGACCTGCCAGCAAATACTGAAGGATTCAAAGAAGGTCAATTAGTGCTGCTACACAACCCACAGCGAAAAGGAGGCTTGTCTGCTAAATTACAGACTCATTGCGAGGGACCCTACCATATCGTCACAAGGATTAATGATGTTGGGTATCGAATTCAAAAATACCCCGGCAACAAAAATAAATTGAAGGTAGTCCACATCGAAAGGCTGGCACCTTATACTAGAGACGGATAGACTTTTGTTCGGGACGAACAAGTTTAAGCGGAGGGCAGTGTAGCGAAAATTGCCTTATGCCAGAAAATGCTCGAAATGAAAATTAAACGATACTAGCTAGCATCACTGCCCGTAGAAAAAAATACTTGCTCTCACTGACCACTCTCACTCACTCATTGACCACCATCTAGCGGCTGCTAGTGTGTTTTCTGTACTATAAATGATAAAGTTTGAGCGTCAGTGTGGTACAACATTATCAACGTCGATAATCGCCATCTAGAAGGTACCGGAAATGGCATTCTGGATAGTGGTGAAGGTTACGACATTATCGACGTCGATAATCGCCATCTAGAAGGTACCGGAAACGACATTCTGGATAATGGCGAATGGTTCTAGAAAATGATGACTGTATAAAAGGCAGTCATTTGAGCAGTCGACACACAGTTGATATTGAACAGTTGAGTTAAAGTAATAAATTGATACAGTTGTTTTTAAGTAAGACAGTAGAAGATTTGAATTTAAGTAATAAAGTGATATAGTTGATTTTAAGTAACACAGTTGATTTTAATAAAATAAAACGGTTGTCTATACAGTTTGAATGTAAAGAGGAAATAAACAATTGTACCGTGTAAAAACTAACATTTGTGATTTAAATAAACCTTTTTATAATTAAATAAAGATTGCGTTTTTATTTTATTATTATTGTCTAAGAGACAGGAAATTTCGTAACAATATATTTCTCTACTTCTTTTTTTGTTTTTTAAATGCTTTTAAATTAAAAAATAAAAAAATTATGTCGTCGCAGGGGTTTGAACCAGGAGCGTCCCTGATTAGACAATGGTTGTTACATGCGCAGTTTAACTACATCATTTTAGTATATCTTAAAAATGATGTCGGTAGCTGAGTTGGGTAAGATGAGCATCTTTGAATAGTGGCATGGCGCAGGACACAGGTTCAATTCTGTGATCGGGTGACAGGTAAAAAAAAAATTAAGTTCTCCTTTGAAGTTTTAAACACGTATTACATTAATAAATTTAACAATAACAGTACCTACAACAGCATTATAAAAATAGATGGAAAGTAAAAAATCAAAAAAAAAAATGTTTGTTTTGCGTTAACCAAATTTTTATGCAGTAAAACCCACATCCGTTTATTTAGAAAAACGAGTCCGAAACGGAATTCGAAACGGATCCGTTTTATTAACAAAAAACGAATCCGAAACCTTATATGAAGTCCGTTCCGAGTTCGAAACGGATCCGACAACGCGGACGATCCTTCCCGCTGTTTGGAGGCGAATCACCCACGATTCCGCATTCGATTCGTATCAGAAACGGAATCCGTTTCGCATAAATAATACGAAGAAGCGGATCCTAAACGAATCCGAAACGGATCCGTGTGGCACACGTAGAGACGTACAAAAGAAGAATGGTTGTGTGAGCCTCTGCTTATGAAAAGTATGTGTACTCGTTAGAACTTCGACTCGCTAACTTCATAAGCAGGGACGGACTGGGATATCAAAGCGGCCCGGGAATAACAGAACTTGCGGCCCTCAATCCTTCTAAATAAAATTTTAAAGTTCAAACTTCTAATGTAATTAAATCTAATTACACCACGCTGTGATTTGCAATAAAAAAAATTTAAATTACCAAATCCAAATAATTCTTACACGGAAATATGAAATAAGAATGAACTTAGTGATGCTGGAAAGTAGTATACGGGTTATATTTTGGAGTAATTGAACGCAGTTAATTACACGTCATACAAAATTATACCAATTTTTATGTTATTTTTAATACAATAACAGTTTTTGGAAGTTTGATCTTTTTTCTACTATGCTGTTTATTATCACTTCTAGCGAAATGCTTTGTACACTTGACATAAGCATAAACGGTTCTAGTCTGTCCTGTGTCAAAGTACTTCTATATCGATTTTTGATAAATTTTAAAATACTGAATGACTTTTCGCAAGCTACTTGGGTAACTGATAAAGTTAGCATATACTTATATGACATAAGTACCAATGAGGGGAAACGTTCCCGGCAATAAATTACAAATGTTTAATAGTCGGTAACAACAAGTCGTAAAATTTTTACATGAAACATGCCTTTCTCCAAATTCTTTCTCTAAATCTTCACCATATTATTATCTACCCATATCTATACTTCAATGTCGTAATTTTCAAAATTGATATTCTAATCTTCTAAATGTGTTGTTTTAAGTACGTTCCTTTGGGCAGCTAAATTTATTAATTCATAGCGTAAGTTTCCAGCAGTTATTTTTGGTTCAAAAGAAATCAGTTTTTCGCAAAGAGCTTCAAGTGATGGCGCTTCTAATCATTTGCCTCTTATTTCATTGAAACTTCTCTGATCTAACCAAGCAAGATGTACTTATAAGTAGCTTGATGTTAAATGCATCAAAGCGACGCTCTAAGGTTGATATGACTGTGTCAACTGTGTCGATTACATTCAAAACATTAAGCCTTAATGCTTTGTCTATGTCAGAAATATTTTCATCAACAGCATTTTCTCAATGCATTAATTTTTTCCTTAGTTGTTCTTATGGTAAACAATTTTCTTTTTCTCCCAATTGCATGTTTGCCCAGTTAATAAAATGATCGGCCGTTGTTTTCATATCATCGAATTTCGTTCAAAGAGTTTTTAATTTTTTAATTGTTACTTGTACCATATTAAAAGCTTTTAAAATATCAATTCGACTTGTTTGAAGGTAGTTTGGTAATTGTGTGGTAATGCCAAATATAGAACGAAAAATGAACGCAATCGAAACTGTTTCATATTTTTTGTCCTATGAAGTTAAGTCTTCTGTTGTCATTAGATGATAACGATGAAACCCAAACGTCCATTCTTTTATAAAAATCTCGAATAAATGCAGCTCTTATTGAATAATCCAATCACTACAAGGTTTAAAAATGGCTGTAGCACGATACATGAATCAATGATGGAAACTCCGAAGATAGCCATGCAGTAATGTCATTATATTTTCCCTGCAGATTCGCTGCGACGTCTATTGAAGTTCCGAAGCATTTTTTCATATTAATCTTACAAGATTTGAGAGTTTCTCCACTAGCTTTTTAAAGCCTTTACCAGTAGAATCCCGACACTGAACCATACTTAATAATCTTTCATAAACAATATCGTTGTCTACATAGCGGGTAATAATAGAAAATTGATCTTTACTTGTTATATCTTGAGTCGTATCAATTTGTATAGAAAACATCTTTGTTTCGTTAATTTCTTTGGCGATAGTATTCTTTACAAGATTGGCAATTAGATTGATTTATTTGAGGTAATTAGATTTAGAGCTTGAGATTTTTGTTAATTTATTTGAATTGAATAGATAAGATTCAGATTTAAAGTTTACGGTTTAATTCTTGAAACTTAAATGTTATTTTTATTGAGAAATGTTGTGCGTGGGGTAATTAGGTTTTAGTTGTGGAGTTTATATTATGAAGAAAAGGCTTACAATAAACTTAGAATTTGTTAGTGGTAGCGGCCCCGCGGCCTCGCGCGACACAGCTCGTCTATATATATCGCAGGCGAGCGGGGGCGAGTATTAAAGAGCTTGCTTTCTTCCGACTTGCTGCCGAAGGGTATTAAGTTAATGAATTTGGGTTAACTCACCCCCACTCGCTTATCGGGTGTAAGAATGGGCTGATTTTAATTTGAAATGCTTGTTTATACTCAACCGCTGCCCAAGGGGTATGGGTTATAGCATTTGGGTTTAAAACTCCTCCCCGCTCGCCTTTAGGCGATATAAAGACGGGTTGTCTCTCGATTACAAGAGCTTCCTTTCCTCCGACTAGAATTTAGGTTTACTACTTAGAATTATCAGAGGCCGCGCGGCCCACCGGGAATTCTCCCGAACTCCCGTATGGTCAGTCCGTGCCTGTTCATAAGGTAAAATAAAAGTTTTGTGTTTGCGCAGTACAATATTGAATTGTACCATAATGTACATTTTCATACACTGACTGCAGTATTCTATTTAATAAATAGATTTATTTATCTGTTCCCCGAGGAATGCCGCATCGTTGAAAAAGTCTTTTGATTTTATGTTTATCCACATTTTGACGAGATTTTGAGCTTTACTCTTTAAAGATTTGTGGCTCTTAGGTTTTTCTAAAGACTCAGTGACATAATTTAGAAAATCTTTCTCATGATAGTCGTTGTTACTCTGGTTCTCATTTCATTTCATTTTTATGGAAGATAAGCAGAAATTCGAAGAATTGATATGGAGAAAAATCACAATTTCACGTACAGGCGTTCATATCTCGAAGAAATTTCTATTTACATTAGTGTAAGAATTGAATATTAGTATTGCATTCGAGCCTATATTATGTGAAAATAGCTTGAAAAACGCAAGGAAAAACAGAAAATTTTCTATTAAAATCCATCTATTACAAGCTTTCTAACCCTGACACCAGACCATACTTTTCCGAAGGCTTTTGGCACGCTAAGTTCAAATCCGAAGTCAGAATTGCTATATGACCTAAGGTTTTTGAGATATCCTAACCTAAAACTGCAAAAACCACTGTTTGTTTGCTATTTTGGAGGTTATGTTACACCTCGAATTGATTTTTCACAACAAAACTTTTAGCAGAATCTGATAGTCTCAGTCTTTCCCTTCAAAATTCATCTTTGACTGTTCCGATCCGACTTTTGGTTCTCGAGATACATTAATTTCAATCTGTAGTATTTCATAATTATTAGGCAACCTAGCCCAAATGCTAGTAACGCTTAAGCTACAGCTTGAAATTTTCGAGTTTTCATTCCTTGTTGACCCGGCGAACGTAGCGGAATGTTTGCAGCTTGAAATTATTGATTTGCAGGGTCAGATTAGATTGAACGGTGTTTACAAAGATAATTGTTTATATGTTTATATGTTTGTATAACGTACATATGTATACATAATATGTACATATAAAATTTATGAAATGTTTTCTTTTTGTTGTTGAATAAAAATACAATTATTTTATATGCCAACATTTATCTTTATTTATTAACATCAGTGATGCACGAATTTCTACTGGGTAATATTTTCCTTACCTGGAAAAGACAAAACACATTTATACTCATGTTTTTTTTCGTCGGAATTCCTTCACACATTTGTACACATACTAGCGCGAAATATTTGTTGTAAACGTCAGCGCGCTGTCAACTTTTGGGCACCGCAGTTGGCCATCCCTAGCTTAGACCAGAGGTGCGCACAAAAATTTTTTCGCGAGCTGTTTACAACAACATCAATTCTTGTGTAAACTCAAAAATATTTTGCGAAAAAATTCCTAGTATTTATGAAAATTTTTAAATAGCAGCGGCAAGATAATTTCATGGAAATAAAAACAAAAATCTCAAGCTCAAGCAGCAAATTAATTGAAAACAAAGTCACACAAACAATAAAGTGCGTTGAAGACAACAAAACTACAAAAATAAAAACCATGCAACGATAGCGAACCGAAATTATTCAACTTGAGTAACGGCATGAGCTGAAAGAGTTGATGAGTTGAAGAAAAAATTACACGAACAAAATAAATGCTGTGATTGCGCTCCAAAATGATTTAGCGCAAATAACGGAGTGAGCTCGAAGTGAGCTGAATATTTTTTGTTATTGTTGTAAGAGCTGGAAGAGCCAAACGAGCTATGAGCTGCGCATCCTTGGCTTTGACCAGGGGTCGGCAAAATTAAAAGTGTGATTGTGTTGGTGAGAGGAGAGAGGCTGCACCGCAAGAAATTTTTCGCAGAAATCGTTTGCGAAATGAATGTTGCGGCAGAAAGTGAAAAATAAAAAAAGATTAGAAAAGGTATTTTGATTCTAAAAATTAGAGCGCAATGCATTTTTTGTTAAGCAGTGCAGTCGCAGTAACGTGAACTAATTAAAACCAAGGGTGTTCACGGTAGCGAAATTGTTCACGTTAGCGAATATGAAAATTTAAACCAAAATATATGCAGCGCAGTCGATGTAACGTATTTTGCATCAAATTTTTATTCTTCATATAATTTGTAACAACGAAAACTTTGAAAGAAACAAAAAACTTCTTCATAAATTAAAAAAAATTAACATAAAAATACATAAACAGCTTTTTGCGTATAGCATGGTTGAGTTATGTCTTGCTACAAGGTAGTCAATACAAAATTATTTCGTTCACGTTAGACGGTGGTCACGTTACCGCGACTGCACTGTATGTTGTCAAAAGAAAATAACGAATTGGCGACGAAAAAACATCTGAAAAGATTCGTAATGCCTTTTCGTTGTAAATTCGTTCATTTGGCACAGCTGTAAAAAAATTCTCTATGTGCATAACAGACGATAATAACTACATCCGCGCATGGTGTTGCTTTGTCAATGGTTTTTCGACAACTGAATGAAAGAGCATAAGAATGCGTGTAATATTTGAGCGCAGAATTGTGCTATGTCGTGCCGACCCCTGGCTTAGACAATGTTCATATGAGCCACTGAAAGCAACAGTGGTATAAGTCACATTTAAGTATTTTTGAGAAAATTGGAGGTTTGCGTTTAGGTATAGCAAAAAATCAGTGCATTTGTTTTTTCAAAGTTTCAACACATTTGGAAAGTCAAAATTTAATTATTTGTAAAAATTATTATAATTTTTGGAAAGGTAAGTAGCTTAAATGAAGCTTCAAATTAGAATACCATTCTTCCAATTTTTATTTCAAAGAAATTACCGAAAAAGTGGTATAAGTCAGTGAGTTATACCACTTTTCCTTAAAAATTTTGGCCTTTAAAGCACAGCGCAACCTAATAACCACTTAATTATTCATTACTATATTCCTTTATTCCTTTGAATATGTTAATTAAATTAAAATATCTATTTCATAAATCAATTTAATTAAAAAAACAAAATTTTTTTTCATCAATACTACTTTTTTTTCAATACTAAAACAAAAAGCCAAAACTTAACGATGCTCTCTAGCGGACATATCGCCAACTAAACTTTTAAAATTTTGTCTAATGATAATTGCTGGCGTAACAAGTTAGAAAACAGGTATAACTCATTTTTCGAAAATTTTGAGTTATACCACTTTTGCTTTCAGCAGCTCATATATAATAGCCCAAAAGCCGGCTGTAGAAAAGTCGAGTGTATAAGATTACTGCTTGAAATGTATGTCAAATGGTAGAGCTCGATGAGCCTAAACAGAATATGTATATAGGTTGCCTTGCCAAAGCCTGTCCTAAATATGGGATGCCACCCGTTTTTTGGGCCAACATTTTTTAGAAAAAAGTTTATGGTTAAAAATTCCACCTTAAAAAGTATGTCAAATGATATGTATAATGTTGCCCAACCATAAACTTTTTTCTAAAAAACTTTGGCCAAAAAACAGGTGGTAACCCACATTTGGGAAGGGATTCGACAAGGCAACCCTATATATTTTATTAGAGATCATCAAGATCTATTATTCGACCCACATTTCAAGTTGAACTCTCAAACCAAAAACATTTTTCTGAAAGAACTTGGGCCAAAAAACAGGTGGCAACCCACATTTGGGACGGGATTCAGCAAGGTAACCCTATATATTTTATCAGAGATCATCAAGGTCTATTATTCGACTCACATTTCAAGCTGAAATCTCAAACCATAAACATTTTTCTGAAAAAACTTGGGCCAAAAAACAGGTGGCAACCCACATTTGGAATGGGATTCGGCGAGGTAACCCTATATATTTTATTAGACATCATCAAGGTCTATCATTTGACATACAATTCATGCTGCAGTCTTAAACCATTAACATTTTTCTAAAAAAACTTGGGCAAAAAAACAGTAGGCAACCCTCATTTGGGACGGGATTCGTCAAGATTACTCGAAATATTTTTTTTAAGGTTCATCAAGATCTATTTGACATGCATATCGAGCTAAAATCTTGAACCATAAACATTTTTCTGAAAAATCTTGGCCCAAAAAACAGGTCACAACCCATGTTTGGGACGGGATTCGGCAAAGCAACCCTATATATTATATTTAGGCTCTTCAAGTTCTATCATTTGATGTACTTTTTAAGCTGGAATCTTAAGCCATTAACTTTTTTCTAAAAAATGTTAGCCCAAAAAACGGGTGGCAACCCATATTTAGGACAGGCTTTGGCAAGGCAACCCTATATATTCTATATATTCAGCTCATCGAGCTCTATCATTTGACATACAGTTCAAGCTGTAATCTTATACACTCGACTTTTCTACAGCCGGCTCTCCGCCTATAAAGAAAATTTTAAAAATCCGCGCTCTCATTTGAATTTTAGATTTTCCACAGAAAACCAAAATATATTTAAATATTTCAAACTAAATTGCTTTAAACATACCATCATCAATTTTATCCATTTTTATTTTAGAAAAAAATAATTTTACATATATAAATTACTTCTCAATAGTAGAAAAAAGAGTTAAAATCACCAGTTGTTTGCGCTATCTCAGTAGAAAGCAAATGGACCAACTTTGACACATCGCTGAAAAGCAGTAAATTATTTTCTCCAAAAACAAAATTCATTTTTGTTTGTTTTGAAGTATTTTCCGTTACACTACAACAACAAAAATTAAAAAAACAATACTTGTATAAATTGAGTTTTGGCCAAGAAAATGTGCTATTTGATCTATAGTGCATTGGTAGAAATTCGTTTTGGTTTTTAATATTAAAAAACTGATATGAATAAAAGCTATTTGATGTCAACGCTTCCAAAAATAAAAATAATGTATCATGTTGCCTTATCCTTACATACATATCTCCATACCAAATTTCATCAAAATCGATGGAGCGGCTAAGTCGAGACCGACAGGCGACCTTAAAAACCCCTTTATAATAAATTATTAAATACGGCCGCAATCTTGGATCCGCCATCTTGATTATGTAAAATTTTTCCACCATATTGAATATTTGACCTCCATATTGGATTTTGTCAACCTTCCACGAAAGCTTTTTAGGAGCTACAATTTGAGCCAAGAAACGACCCGATCGGTTGTGAATTTTTATTTTTACGAGCTTTTATTGCTGGACACTCGATTTCTATCCGGCTTCCGGCCGCCATATTGGATCCGCCATTTTGAGTTTTTCAAAGGCGCGCAAGAAATCTGAAAGCAAATGTCCTATGCTTCAAAATGAGCTCTCGGGCGATTTTTTTGGTCACTCCAAATTTTGGACACAGCACTGATCCGGTTGACATGGATCGTCCCATATGTACTTCAAAAAAATCTTATAATTGACGGGCTTAGTGTAAAAACATGATAAGCCACAAAATCAAAGAAATAAATCGTTTTTAAAGTTCTAAATATATAATAATTCTTTAATAAAATCAAATTTTTTGTATTTATCTTTAAGACTAGGTCATTTATTTGAAATTAGCTAAAATCTTTTCAGTGGGTGTTGCTATGGTATCAGGTGATAGAAAGATCGCAAAATATCGATTTTTGAAATAATGTGACTTATCATGTTTCTACAATAAGCCCTTCAATTAGAAAACTCAAAAATTAAACATTAATTTTTATTTTTTAACAGTTACTACAAGATTATTTATCACATATCTTTTAAGATCATTTCACCACAGCTTGAGAAGAGCTGGCAGCCACTTTGAGTAACGTACTAGGTACAAAGCTAAAATTTAGTCTATGATTAATTTATTACTAGTTAAATAAGAAAATCAAAATCTGGCAGCATGGCGCGGTCACGCATTTTAGGTACACCATAAAATTTTCAAAATGCAAACTACTTATTCATAAAAAAAGATACACGCACAACTAAAATTTTGTGTATATGTAATTTAGTATTAGTAAGATAAGAAAATCAATATCTGGTAGAATTGGCGCGATCGCGAAGGTACACCCTAAACGTTTCAAATTATTTTTGAAAAAATCTTTATAACTGGAGAACGGCTGCATGGATTTCCAAAATATAGATGTCATATGAAAGATAATTTAATAAGCTATAATATTTGTTCACAAGATTTTTAAAATTTTAGGGTTTGCCCTCGAAGATTTTAGGGTGTACCTTCGCCACCGCGCCAATACTGCCAGATGTATATTTTCTTATTTTACTAGTACATACTAAATTAACTATACACGAAATTTTAGCCTTGTGCGAGTATGTTGCTCAAAGTGGCTGCCAGCTCTTAGACTATTACAACTTCTAGCACATCCTTAGTAAAAAAAATTGTAATATTCCTCCAAAAGTTTAATTCCTCTTTCTGCCATGTCTATTACGACTCGTAACTTGCTTGCCAATTCCATTCCCTTAAGGAAGCTTTCATTTATATGCCATGTCGACGGATCACTTTTGAGAAGTTCATCACCTAGTTCAAATCATTTGAAAAATTTTTTAGTTTCTCTGCAAACAAATTGCTCAACTCCTTCATTTATAATTCCTGAGATTTCATTTATTTTCATCTGAAATCATTTACTATGTGAACGAGGAGAATTTGCGATGCAACTATATTCAAAAAGCTGATTCAACACTTTGAAATCTAGATTTGGAGCCTTAATATCAGAGGAAGCACTAAGTCAAGCTTCGACATACACACTGACATGATACATACAAATGGCACCAATACAATTTTTTTCTTGTTCTGGAAGTTGAATTCATCACGGAAAGTGTAAATTTTTGCCATCCATCTCGCCTGAATAGCCCCAGGAATGCGGAAATATATTCCTCAAGATGGGAGTACACCAAGAAAAATTAATTCAATTCACCGACAATTTATCCCATTAAAAAAAAAAAAAAAAAAATTAAAGTTGTTTTCGTGGCACTAGTTCCCCCCAACGTGACGGACCAGGACCTAGCTCGTCTCGGCTATCACTGCACAATCTTTAGTGGCACTAGTTCTCCCCAACGTGATGGACCGGGACCTAGCTCGTCTCGGCTATCACTGCATAATTGTTATCAAGGTACTGGTTACGTCCATGGTGGTAGACAGGGACCTAGCTCGTCTCTGCTACCATGCCAATACAGACCGGGACCTCGCTCGTCTTGCTGTAAATGGATCAGAAGAGACGCAATAGTCGTGTACTGCACTATAGATGGGTTGTCATGAAACTTTCGCCACGCCACTGCTCCAACGGATTATCCCATTCTCATCTACCGCAATAGCAGTAAACAGAAGTGATGTTTGTAAAGTCTACTTTCAGACTAGCTAAAATTTTTGGAGTCCCGCTGTACTTTTAGTTACTTATTATAATACATATATCAATTTATATAAAATTTATAATTTGTAATAGTTTTTATTAGAAATAAGAACCCATAACTTATTGTTAGTCTTTGATTTAAAGAGATACAATAAATAAAAGAAGAGTGGGAAAAAAACCGACAATTTTAATAAAATCATAAAGCGACCGTGTACAGTTTTAGATGCTTTTAAGATCAAGTGAAATGTATATTTACTCTTAAAATAAGCTATGACAATTGTTTCTTATGTATTTTGAGATGTTGAACACGATGAAGCCACTATATTTTGCAAATCTTTTTGGGTTATTCACCATTTTTCATGGAAGAAAACGATACAAAAAAAATTTTTTTTTTTTGTGGACTTACCCTTAAACTCCTCGTGGTACCGCAAGGAGCCAGCCACTTCAAAGAAATGTTTAACGTATTTAGCGTACAATTTTTAACTTTCGCGGTATACACGTATGTTCTCAGCTCCAAGCGCCGAAGATCAGTTCGGTTTTCACATTTTATTTACTTCGTGTGTCACGTGTTTTTTATGTCTGTGAAGTTAGCTTTCCACTCTTTGATTTTCAAAAAAATATAACTTGTGCTGCAATGTGCCCGACTTGTGCTGTGATGTGCCGTATTTAAAACAAAAATCGTTCGTAGGATTCGATTTTTATAAGCAAAACAATTTTTTAGTATGAAGTTAGCTTACCACTTTTGATATTTATAAAAAAGTGACCTTGTGCTGTAATGTGCTCGTGATGTGCTGCTATGTGCCGTAAAGGATATAAATTTATTCCTGGAATTTCGACTTTTATGAGCAATAAAATTTTTTGCGTATGAACCACTTTTCTATTTTTCAAACAATTGATGTTGTGCTGTAATGTGCTCGACTTGTGCTCTGGTGTGCCGTATCGCAAAAAAATAATTCCAAGTATTTAATGAAAAAAATCATTTATAAAAATGTCTGAAGTTAGCTTACCACTTTTCGATTTTCAATAAAAAAATTGTTGTGCTGTGTTGTGCTCGACCTGTGCTATGAAGTGCCGTATTTCAAAAAAAAATATTTCAACTTTTGTTATATGAAATTTCCAAAAAACTATAAATCATACAAAAATGTATGTGAAGTTGGCTTACCATTTTTCGATTTTCAAAAAAAAAAAATTGTTGTCCTGTATTGTGCTCGACTTGTGCTATGATGTGCCGTATAGCAAAAAAAATATTTCAACTTTTGTTATATGAAATTTGCAAAAAACTGTAAATCATACAAAAATGTGTATTTGAAGTTGGCTTACCACTTTCCGATTTTGAAAAAAAATTTGTTGTGCTGTATTGTGCTCGACTTGTGCTATGGTGTGCCGTATTTAAAAAAAAAATATTTCAACTTTTGTTATATGAAACTTGCGAAAAACTATAAATCATACAAAAATGTGTATGTGAAGTTGGGCCAACATTTTTCGATTTTAAAAAAAATGTATTGTGCTGTATTGGTGTTTGTGTTCGAAGTTTAAACAATAAACTCACTTTAATTTTGTTGTTTTGTTGCTTCTTTTAAGCCACCAACACAAAATAAAATTACAAGATTTTTTTTTAATCCAAATAAAAGCTAAACCGCACAGTTACACTATGTGTTAAGTTTTGAAAAGAATTCATTCAACAAATATTTTTGTTTTACGGTAAAAAAAAGGGTAAGTGTGCAAAAAATTAGAGCAAACGATACATCATTTTAATGCAAAAAACTGGACTTTTTAAACTTTTAAAAAAGTTTTCTCAAAAAATATTTGTCAAAATTTGAGAAAAGTCATCCCAATTCACAACTAAAGATTAAATTTGAAAGATTTCTAAACCAATATTGTAGCTTAATAAATTATCTTTCATACGACACCACTCATATGTTTACGCGTAAACTTTAGAAATGTCAAACGGCAACACTTTCCCTCAACTCGTCATTCTCAATTCATCAAATTAAGACTCAAGTTAGTACGTGTTGCCGTCCCTGTCTCTCCACCCTGACATTGACAAATGACATTGTCAGGTCAGCAGATTTATAAAACACTCGTTTCTAAATCTCCAATTGAACAACATCGTGTTTTTTACTTATTCTTAAATCTAACTTAAATTACTTAAAATTTACTTAAAATTTGCTTAAAATTAACTTAAAATATAACGTAGTTGCTAAACTTAAAGTTACCTAAATATATACTTAAAACTAAAATCAAAAACCAAGTTTTTTAGTGATTTTTTTCAATCGTTCTGCTGGTGAAAGCAGCAAGAGAACTTGTGCATTTTTTGCTGCACAGCACCCATCATCATCATCATCATCATCTGCATCACCATCGTCACCGCCACCAAGGAGAGCGCCACGTCGCCGTATTCACCACCATCAGCAGCAGCTTCATCAGCACAACAACTACTGAAACAAGTTATCCCCACAAGGAGCACCCTCCCAATATAAAGGTAATCCTTTCAATTTTTACAAAAAAAAGGAAATTTTCGGCCACGCCACAACATTTGGTCCTTCGGCCTTCTCTGGGCCTTCACCTAAAATTACATAAGTGCATTTTTTCTCAAACATTCCCGAAATTGTCTCAAGTACCATAACAAAAGGTACAGTTCTTGGTAACGTGCTCAAATTTTTTCGTAACCTCTCATTACGCAGTGCCGTTAGAATCACAAGTTCTTACTTTACATCATTGATCGGTACCGTTGTTGCCAAGAGGATTTTCTCGTACGATTTTCGCTCGACACCATTTCTTTTTTTTCATTTTTGTTGCTTTGCGCCGTTGTTAAAAAATTGTTGCTGTTGTATAGCAAATTTTTTATTGCTTTTTCTCGTTTTAAGCTTGTTGCTACTACGAAGTTTTTTTTTTTTCTCAGCAACTATTAGCGCCTGATTTTTTCATCGATTTGATTCGTTTTTGGTGCAGTTCCACTTATTCAATAATTTTCTGATTCAATTATTTTTTTCGAATCTTTGAAACATGGACAAAACACTTTTATCGGATTTCGTCCGTAATGCAAATGATTTAATTGAATTTGAGATGGCTCATGCGGCAGCTCCCTCAGCTGACCAAAATATTTATACCATTGAGATATCCAGGACAGAAATTACCCAATTATGGGAAAAAATTAAAATTTGCTATGAAGCTATCAGAGCTAAAATGGAGCTCGAAAAAGCTAACGAAGTAAAGGAGGTAGAGAAAAGGGAAACAATTGACGAGAATAAATTGAAAAATAAGTTTCAAAAAACATTCTCCTCATATGTTAGATGTCTGTCCTCTATTAATGAACAAATACAAGCTTTAATATTAAGCGCTGCTGCCAGTGAGCAAAAATTTTTCAACGACAGGAGTCCCTCGATACACATACCCCCGTGTGACACTTAAGTTTTTAGTGGGGACTATATCTCATGGCCCACTTTTCGCGATATTTTCACCGCAATTTACGTTAATAATTCGCGTTTATGTCAAGTCGAGAAGTTGTACCACCTTTTACAAAAAACAAAAGGTGAAGCTCACGAAATAGTGAAAAAGGTACCTCTCACGAATGATGGCTTTGACATAGCGTGGAATAATTTGAAATCTCAATATGAGAATAAACGGATTTTGATAAATCAACAGTTAAGAATTCTTTTTAATCTTCCGACTTGTACTCAAGAGTCAGGAAGTTCAATTAAAAAACTTCAGCGTGAAATAAATAATTGTATTTCTGCACTACAATTATACAAAATTGACATCAGCAATTTGGATGCAATATTTGTTTATCAATGCTCAGTACGTCTTCCTGAGCATACCCTCTCTCTATGGGAACAATCAATATCGCATAAAATCGATATGCCAAAATGGCAAGATTTTGATACCTTTTTGACAGACAGATTTCGAACCCTAGAAACTGTCTCTGATATCAAGACACCCGTTTTATATCAGCCCAACAGATCGCAACCAATTGTTCAAAAACAACAGAAATCAGTTCGCTCTTATCACAATAATGTTGAAGCTTCTCAATGCAAATTATGCAAAGAAACACATCCTCTTCGCGCATACAGTCAATTTTTAAAACTGGGCGTGCAAGAAAGATTTTCGATTATTAAAAATCATAACTGTTGTATTAACTGCTTGGCGTCTTCTCACGAATTAAGAGATTGCAAGAGCTTATATACATGCTCTAAGTGCAAAAAGCAACATCACACGCTTTTGCACAGGGAAACGAGTCAAATTAAGCCTCAATTCAAAAATAAAAACTTTTCAAATAAATTTGAAAATCAGAGTAAAAGCGATAGTCGTAATGCTCAGACTTATGCATCTACCATACAGTCCACTCCCGAAGATCTGACTACGTCAGAAAAACATTCTTCAAACTCAGCTGAAACAATCAATTCTTGTTTCACTACTGCGACAAAGAAAGTGCTTCTTGGCACAGCTCTTATCGATATTTATCACTTAGGCACGACATATAAAGCTCGTGCTTTAATTGATCCAGCGTCTGAGTGCACCTTTGTCTCTGAATGCATTCAACGGATACTGAAATTGCCCACTAAGCCGATTTCAGCACAAGTCACAGGACTAAATGGAGTTGTTAGCATCAAGCCGTCAATGATGTCATCATTTTACATCGGTTCTACGCTTTACAGAGATAATCCAGTAGAAGTAATGGCTCTCGTGGTGCCAAAAGTAACTGAAAAATTACCATCTCTTACTTTTGACATCTCTCAATTTGCAAACATGCCTACATTCAAATTTCCTGATCCAAACTTTAATCGAAGCTCTTCCATAGATTTTCTCATTGGAGGAGACATATACCCCTTAATTCTACTCGGGGGAGTACAAAATAATGTCTTTGGATCCCTTGTAGCCCAAGAGACAATTTTTGGGTGGATTCTCACAGGACCGGTACCTTCTCAGTCAAAAATGCATTCTCTAATAACAGTTGTCTCACATTTCACAGAAATATCTCTGAATGAGCAACTTAAAAAATTTTGGGAAATTGAAGAACCCCCACAGAAAACCGCAGTCTCTAAAGCAGACAAAATTTGTGAAGAAATTTTCACCAAAACTACTAAAAGAAAATCAAATGGCAGATATATTGTCGATTTACCATTCAAATTAGAATTTCAAAATTCATTGGCTCTCGGCCAATCGAAATTCATTGCTCGAAGTCAATTTCTTCGAAATGAAAAACTTCTGCTCAAAAAGCCTGAGATTAAGACACAATATGACAACGTCATATTAGAATATTTGGAACTCGACCACATGGTCAAAATTGAATCTCAAAACTTTCAAGAGAAAAACTCTTACTATCTCCCACACCATGCCGTGCTTAAACCAGAGAGCACGAGCACAAAAATGAGAATTGTATTCAACGCGTCTTGCCTAACTTCAAATTCAAAAAGTTTAAATGACATTTTGTTCACTGGACCAGTTCTTCAGACCGATTTGACTTCACTTATACTCAAGTGGAGATTTTTTAAATTTGTTTTCAACGCGGACATCCATAAAATGTACCGACAGATTTTGATAAACCCATCCCAAACATCATTTCAAAGGATAATTTTTAGGCCGAATCCCGATGATGAACTTGCCGAGTACGAGCTAAAAACTGTTACATTTGGCGTGAATTGTGCACCATATCTCGCGATTCGCACACTTTTGAAGTTAGCTGATGATGAAGAGCATCTTTTTCCCATGGGTTCTAAAATTTTGCGCGTCTCTATGTATGTCGACGACGCATTAGCAGGTGCTCACGATATTACATCAGCGAAAAATAATCGTGATCAACTGAAAAATATTTTACTCTCAGCGGGTTTTGAATTGCGAAAATGGACATCAAATTCAAAAGAACTTCTCATAGATCTTCCTCAAGATTATTTATTGCATGCCGATTTCCTCTCTCTAGAGGACAAAAGCCTAGCTAAAACTCTGGGAATCCGCTGGAATGCGAAACTTGATTATTTTTATTTTAATGTTCAATCTCTCGAACTTAAGCAGAACTACACAAAAAGGGAAGTTTTATCGACAATCGCAAAATTGTTTGACCCAGCAGGTTGGCTGTCACCAGTTATAGTGACAGCAAAAATAATTATGCAGCAGCTTTGGCTGGAAAAAACTGACTGGAATGAAAATATTAAAATTCAGTCACTCCACAAATGGCAAGCCTTTGTGACAAGCTATGACAAAATTAACTTGAACACAATTCCTCGATGGGTACGTTTTTCTCCCACAAGTAAAATCGAATTTCACGCTTTTTCAGACGCATCTGAAAAAGCATACGCTGCAGCAATTTATGTGAGAGTCGAAATACAAAACGACATATTTTCTCATTTACTTGTCCCAAAGACAAAAGTAGCTCCAGTGAAGACGATATCTTTGCCCAGGCTAGAATTATGTGGCGCAGTTTTGCTTGCAAAATTAGCCAACGCTGTAATCCCACAACTGAACCTCGAAAATTGTTATGAAATTTTCAAATGGACTGACTCAACAATTGTGCTCTCTTGGTTACAAAAACCACCATGCACATGGAAAACATTTGTGGCAAATAGAGTCACAACTATTCTAGATAAAGTTGGCATCGAATGCTGGTCTCATGTCGACACAGACGACAATCCCGCCGACCTAGCAACCCGGGGGCTGCATCCTTCGGACTTAAAAAATAGTGAGCTTTGGTGGAATGGACCATCGTGGTTAAAACTTCAAAAAACTCAGTGGCCACAAAGTGCACTATCAGTGCAACCGGATACAACATTGGAAATCAAACCTATTAAATCTTTTTTCACTAGCTCGGCGGTGAATGAAAACCTTCTAGAATGTTTCTCTTCGTTGCCCAAAGCATTGCGAGTCATCGCATATATTTTTCGATTTTTTCACCAAACTCGACAACTTGAAAACTCAAACTACCTTTTTCCTTCAAAAAATATCTCTTCAGAAGAGCTCAAGTTTGTAAAAATGAGACTCATAAAAAACTCTCAACAAAGACATTTTCCGAAAGAGTATCAAAATCTTATTAATAAAAAGGCAATTGAAACAAAAAGTCAGTTGCTTACGTTAACTCCCTTTCTAGACAAGGACGGCATTCTAAGAGCAAATGGGCGCTTAGCATCTTCCCCAGCTCTTGATTACAACGAAAGGCATCCTATAATTTTGGCTTATAGCAGTCGTTTTGCTCGCCTGCTGGTAGATTTTATTCACCATATTTCGCTTCACGGTGAAAATCAGCTAGTTCTTCGACTAGTCCGTCGTGAGTTTTGGATACTCAAGCTAAAAAATCTAATTAAAACTTATATCTACAATTGCAAAATTTGTGTAATTAGCAAAAAGCGATATCACGGTCAAATTATGGCAGCGTTACCTCCCGAACTGCAATCTTCTCACGCCCCTTTACAAATACTGGTGTTGACTTTGCAGGTCCTTTCGAAATAAAAAGCTTCACGGGCAGATACTGCAAAATCACTAAAGGCTATGCATGTCTCTTCGTATGTTTCGCAACGAAAGCTATACACCTTGAGCCTGTTAGTGATCTTTCATCGTGGGCCTTTTTAGCTGCATTGTCACGATTTGTTTCCCGGAGAGGATGCCCAAACAACATTTACTCTGACAACGGTACGAATTTCGTTGGAGCTGCTGGAATCCTCAAGAAAGACTTCAAGCGATTCATTCAAGCAGCAAAAGACGACGCTGTAAAGAAATATGGTTACCACAATCTCTCATGGCATTTTATTCCAGCCTCAGCGCCTCACATGGGCGGGTTATGGGAAGCAGGCGTGAAATCTTTCAAACGACATTTTCGAAAAATCACCGGACAGCTGAAATACACATTTGAGGAGTTTGCAACATTACTCTCTCGAATAGAAGCGTGCCTCAACTCGAGGCCTCTTAACGCTGCGTCTGAAAACGTGTCTGATCTTTCGGTTCTCACGCCAGGTAATTTCCTGATAGGAGCTCCATTATTATTCCCCGCAGAGCCAGAAAATATATCTACCTCTGTTAGTATTTTGAACCGCTGGCAAAAGGTTCAAGCTATGGCTCAAGAATTCTGTCGTCGATGGAAGAATGAATATTTGAAGGAACTGCTCAAGCGTACGAAGTGGAAAGTCCCACAAATTGATCTAAAAATTGGAGACCTCGTAGTCGTGCGTCAAGAACCGCTGTGTCCCACCGAATGGCGATTTGGACGGATAACCAAAATCTACTTCGGCAGCGATGGACGAGTTCGTGTAGCAGATCTCAAAACTCAATTGGGAGAAATCACTCGGCCAATACATAAACTCGTATTGATTCCGCAATAATTGCATCTTCTCATGAAAATTTCATTCTCATAAACATTTTTCTCATTACAAATTTCACATCAAATTATTCTCAAACCTGAATTTAAACCATCTCTCAATATCTCAATTCACCATTTTTGGTTATTCAAGTCATCATTTATCATTTTCATCATCATTTATTTTTATCATAATTTTCTCTTCCTCGTCTAGCATGTGGTACCGTAATGCCAGAGGATTTGATTTTCGGTGCCCTATGTGCAAAGGGAATCATGGGCTACGTAGCAGCGTACGGTTCCGCAGATTGGAGGTCCGCGACAGAGTCAGAGTGGTGCACATCAACCGACTCTGCAAGAATTGCCTCGCGCATTCGCACTCTACAGAGCGATGCATAAGTGACAACAAGTGCCACATCTGCAACTTGCAGCATCATAGCCTACTCCACGACGATACTGTCGTGATAAAAAAGGAGGAGCAGCTGGTAGACGCCTCAACCGTCACTTTGAAAATGACAGCTCAAGTGATTGTAGAAGGTAGAAAAGATTTCGTGGTGCGAGCGCTCATCAACCCAAATCAGGACCGGTCCACGATTTCTATGTCCAAAGCCAAAGAAATGGGCATTACTCTGTTTTATACAGCCACACACAAAAAGCATCCCACTTGCCATATCCAGTTGGCTTCTTTTATAAATCCATCGCTTGCAATCACCTCATGCTTTCACGTCATCCATGACAATCTTGGAAAGTTTCCACCGCGTCGGGCTGATAGAACGCCAATTAATATTTTTCATCCGGATTTAATCCTAGCGTATTGTAATAAACAAGCCCCTCGAGGTCGATCTCGTCATTGGTGCTGAATTGTATCCGCGAATTATAAAAAACGCTGTGCGTGCCATCCCAGGTGTTCCTCTGGCCCAGTCTACGATATTCGGATGAGCATTCGTTGGCGTCTGCCCTAGAGCAAACTAATATCTATTATTGTCATTTACTCATTTTCTACTTTTTCGATATTTCTTATTTTAATTCCTATTTTCACACTCATGAAGTGTAAATTATATAAAAACAAAAAAAACGTAAAAATTTGAAATCGAAATTAAAAATTGAAATGAATTAAAATTTTTTGAACTAAATCTGTATTTGAAACATAAATTAAAGGTTTTTGAACTGAATCTGTATTTGAAACATGAATTAAAATTTTTTTTTGAAACATAAATTAAAATTTTAAAATCCAATGAATATTAAATTAAAAACTAATATAAGTTATTGTTAAGTAAAAACGTAAATCCATACTTATAAATTGTATACTTAAGCTAATTTTCCTCAAAAATACATAAATGTTAAATTTCAATTTTGTACTTAAGTATTTTCTATTTAATCGAAAACCCCATGATCTCGCACGCTCCCACGTCCGCCCGCTTCTCTTTGTTGCAGTTACTGCAAGGCGGGCAGTATGTTTACGCGTAAACAGAACAACGCGTCAACACTCATATGTTCACGCGTAAACTTTAGAAATGTCAAACGGCAACACTTTCCCTCAACTCGTCATTCTCAATTCAGCAAATTAAGACTCAAGTTAGTACGTGTTTCCGTCCCTGTCTCTCCACCCTGACATTGACAAATGACATTGTCAGGTTAGCAGATTTATAAAACACTCGTTTCTAAATCTCCAATTGAACAACATCGTGTTTTTTACTTATTCTTAAATCTAACTTAAATTACTTAAAATTTACTTAAAATTTGCTTAAAATTAACTTAAAATATAACTTAGTTGCTAAACTTAAAGTTACCTAAATATATACTTAAAACTAAAATCAAAAACCAAGTTTTTTAGTGATTTTTTTCAATCGTTCTGCTGGTGAAAGCAGCAAGAGAACTTGTGCATTTTTTGCTGCACAGCACCCATCATCATCATCATCATCATCTGCATCACCATCGTCACCGCCACCAAGGAGAGCACCACGTCGCCGTATTCACCACCATCAGCAGCAGCTTCATCAGCACAACAACAACAACTGAAACAAGTTATCCCCACAAGGAGCACCCTCCCAATATAAAGGTAATCCTTTCAATTTTTACAAAAAAAAGGAAATTTTCGGCCACGCCACCACAATGGATTTTTACAAAAGCTATATCCGCTGCTTTCGAAGGCTCCGTCTTCGAAACTAGATTTGACCGACGTTTTTTTGATTGCATACTTTTCCCTAGAACTAAAAAATAAATAAGAAAAGTTTGGCTTAATAAAAATTGGGAGCTTAATGCATTAAACCGAATTCCAGCGTACGACGTTAATACCGCCAACGTAAAATTTTTGCTAAGGAAATCGTATGGGAGAAGGGAGTGCAATTCTCTACTCTGTCTACCGCGACGGTAAAATTAAAACCAAATCTAATTCTACCGTCAGCGGTAGTGGCATTTACGGCGGAATTCTTTAAACAGATTTCTGGCGTACGACGTAAATACCGCCAACGTAAAGTTTTTGCTAAGGAAATCGTATGGGAGAAGGGAGTGCAATTCTCTACTCTCTATACCGCGACGGTAAAATTAAACCTAATCTAATTCTACCGTCAGCGGTAGCGGCATTTACGACATCATGCTTGACAAACCTCAATGTTTGATCATGTGAACTCTAGAAACAGCCACTTGACACTCATGTTGGATGGATTTCAAAATATTTTGATTTCTCTGGTGGCTTCAACAACAACAACAACAAGAAATTTTTCATTTCAAAGAAGATTTCATAGAGTGAACATCGATGGGTTACGTGAATATTAAAAAGATTTGGCAAGATTTTTATTTTTTTAGGGACACATCCTCGTTGTAGGGAGTTGAAAACAATTTTTTTTATTATTATAAATCCGAAAAATAAAAAACAAAAATTGAAGTGAGTAATGCGAGAGATGTGTGCACCTCGAAATTTTTCTACAAATGATGTTTGACAAGCTTGTTTGATGATGTGAACGCAAAACGAAATTTACAGTCAGTCTGTTTGTCAAGCTATGTTGGACAGCATGAAGGATGATGTGAACGCCCCTTATGAGGGCAAGCCGTATAAAAAAACAGAAGTCATACGGTAAGGTCTCATGAAAATTAAAATAATTTAATTTTTCTCAAGCTGAGCGCATGAAGACAAGTTATACGACTTTATGCTATGTAGCTTTCATTGTTCATTCATATTTTGTCTGCTGAAAAGTAAACATCAAATATATATACTAAAAACTCACTTTAGTTTAGTTACATATGTATTAAACAGCGTAAGTGCCGCTACCGCTGACGGTAAAATTAGATTTGGTTTTAATTTTACCGTCGCGGTAGAGAGAGTAAAAAGTTGCGCTCTCTTCTCCCAGAAATCTGTTTAAAGAATTCCGCCGTAAATGCCGCTACCGCTGACGGTAGAATTAGATTTGGTTTTAATTTTACCGTCGCGGTAGAGAGAGTAGAGAATTGCACTCCCTTCTCCCATACGATTTCCTTAGCAAAAATTTTACGTTGGCGGTATTTACGTCGTACGCCGGAATTCGGTTTAATGCATTAAGCTCCCAATTTTTATTAAGCTAAACTTTTCTTATTTATTTTTTAGTTCTAGGGAAAAGTATGCAATCAAAAAAACGTCGGTCAAATCTAGTTTCGAAGACGGAGCCTTCGAAAGCAGCGGATATAGCTTTTGTAAAAATCCATATAAGTTGTAAAGCCCTAGATTTATATCAAATTATGGGTGTCGTATGAAAGATAATTTATTAAGGCCAGGTTCCTCTAAAAAACGTAATTTGTTTCAATACATTTTATTTTTATTACAAAACATGTTGAGTAATCAATTTTTTTTACATATGAAAGTACATATATTAAATTACTTGAAAAATTTTTTTTTTTATTTTTTTTTCAAAATGGCGGTCCTGAAAATGGCTGCTGAAACTCATCCGATTCGTAGATGGATGACACTCTCATTTCAAAACTATTGCACTTATCTATATGAACCAAACGGCATTTTACTCTTTAGATGTCTGGCTATGGCCTCAAGCAGAACCAGAAATATTCATTATTATTTAGAAAGGTTATAAACAATTAAAAGTGAAAAAAAGGGTTACAAAAATTCAAAAGCCCGCCATTTTGTTTTTTTTCATTGAAAATGTTTCATTCTGCTTGAGGCTATAGCTAATTCGATACAGAACATGAAACCGTTTTGTTTTTTGCTTTCAGATAATTCTTTTCCAAGAAATGATGTCATCCATCTACGAATCGGATGAGTTTCAGCAGCCATTTTGAAAAAAAAATAAAAAAAAAAATTTTTCAAGTAATTTAATATATGTACACCCATCCCTCGATTTACGTGGTACTTGTTTTACGCGGTTTCAAAATAACGCAGTTTCAAAATTTTAAATAATTAAATTTTTTTTGCAGTTGAAAAGACGTATGAGACATGTTTTTCAGTTAAAAACACATAATATTTTTGAAAATATTTCTCAGAAATTTAATTCTAGGAATTGCACCACGCGATATAATTTACGTGCCTATGTTCAAGTAGATAGGTACATCTTTTTCTTATTTGAGTTAATTTTGTGCCTTTGCAAGTGGAAGTTCATTTTGAAAGTTTACTTAGAATAAAAAATTTTAAAAATCATCCAATTTATGAACTATAAAAAAAGATTAGGTAGGTACATTATGGGGTCAGTTTACGTGGATTTGTTTTACCAATTATGCTATTTTCTTTGAGTTCTATAACTCGATTTACGCGATTTTTAAATTCTGAAAACCAATCCACTCAATTTGTATGGACTTCTTGTCTCGATTTACGCGGTTTTGAATTACGCGGTTTTTTCAAAAACCTATCTACCGCGTAAATCGAGGGATGGGTGTACTTTCATATGTTAAAAAAATTGATTACTCAACATGTTTTGTAAGAAAAATAAAATGTATTGAAAAAAATTACGTTTTTTAGAGGAACCTGGCCTTAAGCTACAATATTGGTTTAGAAATCTTTCAAATTTAATCTTTAGTTGTGAATTGGGATGACTTTTCTCAAATTTTGACAAATATTTTTTGAGAAAACTTTTTTAAAAGTTTAAAAAGTCCAGTTTTTTTACATTAAAATGATGTATCGTTTGCTCTAAGTTTTTGCCCACTTACCCTTTTTTTTACCGTAAAACAAAGATATTTGTTGAATGAATTCTTTTAAAAACTTAACACATAGTATAACTGTGCGGTTTAGCTTTTATTTGGATTCAAAAAAAATCTTGTAATTTTATTTTGTGTTGGTGGCTTAAAAGAAGCAACAAAACAACAAAATTAAAGTGAGTTTATTGTTTAAACTTCGAACACAAACACCAATACAGCACAATACATTTTTTTTAAAATCGAAAAATGTTGGCCCAACTTCACATACACATTTTTGTATGATTTATAGTTTTTCGCAAGTTTCATATAACAAAAGTTGAAATATTTTTTTTTAAATACGGCACACCATAGCACAAGTCGAGCACAACAAATTTTTTTTTGAAAATCGGAAAGTGGTAAGCCAACTTCACATACACATTTTTGTATGATTTATAGTTTTTCGCAAGTTTCATATAACAAAAGTTGAAATATTTTTTTTTGCAATACGGCACATCATAGCACAGGTCGAGCACAACACAGCACAACAATTTTTTTTTTGAAAATCGAAAAGTGGTAATCTAACTTCACACATTTTTATAAATGATTTTTTTCATTAAATACTTGGAATTATTTTTTTTGCGATACGGCACACCAGAGCACAAGTCGAGCACATTACAGCACAACATCAATTGTTTGAAAAATAGAAAAGTGGTATGCTAACTTCACACGCAAAAAATGTTATTGCTCATAAAAGTCTAAATTCCAGGAATAAATTTATATCCTTCACGGCACATAGCAGCACATCACGAGCATATTACAGCACAAGGTCACTTTTTTATAAATATCAAAAGTGGTAAGCTAACTTCACACTAAAAAATTGTTTTGCTTATAAAAATCGAATCCTACGAACGATTTTTTTTTTTAAATACGGCACATCACAGCATAAGTCGGGCACATTGCAGCACTTGACTTTTTTTTTTTTTGAACCGGTCTAATGTACATGTATTCAAATTTTCTGGCATAAACCAAATTTCGCTACAATACTATACTAGACCGGTTCAAAAAAAAAAAGGCTCTGAAATTTAGAGGCACCGGCAGTTTCCTATTCCCATAAGTGTCCCGAGTGGGATGTGTAACCAATTTTTTCTAAATATTGCGCTCCTGATTAGCGATTTCCATATTACTCTTGAAACTTTCGTATAAAAAAAAAGTTCACCAACAACCTAAAAACAATGGTGGTTATCGCTGAGGTAAACTTTGTTTTTTTAATTCAGTCTCACATTCGGAGTAGTTTTGAATGGGGAATTCGAATTTCTCATTATTTTTTAATTATGTTGTTGTCTTAAGTGGTAAAAACTGAAAATAATCATGAAATTTTGTCAAAAATTTAAATTTTTTTGTTTAAAATGAAAAATCAGGTCTAAATTTTTGGATTTTTTTGCTTTTATTATTTTGAATAATTAATTTTTTCTTCCTCTATCTGATGGTGTTAACCGCAAATTTTTATTATTTTTGTACTTAAAATATAAACATAAATATAATTGAACAAAGGATTTTTTTCATATTGAAGCTATGTTTTAACAGGGAATATAAATTTTAATGTGAAAATCTGTTTCGAAAAATATGAAATATATTTATCTACTTCTATACACTTGGTTTGGTTCAAGTAAACTAGAGTGCCGAAAATCTGGGCATGCAGACAAATTTACGGTTTTACCGAGATAAAAACCCGAAATACAAAGCGGGTATAGTTCAATTCTGGTTACTATACAAGCGTTCTTATTTGATGGCACCGCCAGCATAGTCACCTGGAAAAAAATATCCGAATTCACAACATTTCAAACAAAACGACTAAAAAAAGGCACTTAAAATTGAGTAGTGCTATAGTTCCCCAGATACCATTAAAAAATTTTCAGCTTCGATGCCAAATCATCTTTAAGCTGTAGTTGACCAAAGAGGCTACCACACTGCATATTTAAAATTACAAAATCATTATTTTAAACAATGTTTTTTCAATTTATACATGTCTGCATGTAATAAGTTGTGACATGAAATTCAGTAGTATATTTCGATTTTCTATTATAAAAATTCCACCTAATATATTTTTACAATAAATAAACATTTTTTTTAAACTACAATTTTTGTTCTTTCAAATGACATAAATTTTTTTTCATATTCCGCTTAGTTTCAAAATTACAGAGCCTTGAAGTTAAAAGTAAGCACTGCTTGAAATAAGATGTGAGCCACTGTATGTATATTAAAATCAAAAAGTTAATCGTTAAGCAACTCATCCGATTAAAAGGAGCACTTAGTTAGTTCGGTTAAAGGGTGTTTAACAGATATAATTATATGTTCGACTGGTTCTACGATTGTCGTTAATATGAATATACATAGTTTAATTATTCAGGAAATCAAGAGCATCAGTAAATAATTGGTGCAACAAAATTATATTCGCTATTATTCTGCGTTCAACGAGCGATTATAAATTTAGTAGTTTAAGGCGGGCTGTGTATGGAGGCAGATTAAAATGTTCACTTCAATTCGAAGAAATATTTTTTGGGTTCGTTCGATTCTTTCAATATGATTATTGTTATATAGAGACCATACTTGAGAAGCATAGGGGAAGTGCGTGTACCTTGGACCAATTTTGAGCAAATCGTTTGCAGGTTCCATACTATGGCTGCTTTTTTTCTCTGACGCCTCTATATTTTAAACTGATATTTTAGCTATAATGGCATGAATACCAAAAACCCCTGCAGTCTTTTCCAAGCCCACGTAAAAACGTTTTTCTTTAGAATGCCAATATGGTCCAAAGTACAATCAGGCATTATACCTTGGACCACGAGACTAAATTTACCAACATTTTTCTTTCCTCTGTACTAAATAGTGCCGTCTCTAGGTGTGTGCGGGCCCCCGTTGGGAAATTTGTTAAATACCTAGGAAAAAAAAAGAGGATTAATACAAATTCTTATCTATTACTTTTACTATAACCTGTGGGTTAAGGAGGAAAATATAAAAGGCAGACGTCCATAGCTATATTTTTAACACCACCACCCACAAAAAGAAAAAGGCCACCAATTCCGTTTTAGCGACCGAACCCGTCGTTCTTTTTAAATCACACGCACCGTACTCATGCTAAACAGAGTAAGACTTACTTTTAAAACGAAATGGAAACTTATGTATACCACTAACGCATACAAATTTTTTAAAACATGTTCAAAATAAGGTCATGTTCAAGAATTCTTCGGAAACTCTCGAAATTCTATTCATATTCGAGTATTTGAGAAAAAATAAAGAAAATTTGATTTTTTTTTTTATAAGATAACCGTCAAAAATTTAAATAAATCTCGGACGGGCTGTTATCTCTGGAATTGTCATTCGAAACAGCCCACAACAACTGTCAATTTCAGTATGTATGATTAGTGAAAATATATTTTATTGTTCAGATTGAAGTTTTCGGAAATATTAATCGCCAAGAGGAAATTAGTGCTAATGTGGCCCCACTTTTCTTAAATTCGAAAAAAATGGATGCCAAAGTAAAAAAGAATACCTAAGCAAATACACTCTTTCTTTTGGTGCTATCAAAACTTTATTAGAATCTAATAGTTGATTCCAGTAATATAGACGCAATACAAATAATTTTTTGCCTGCAGTGACATCTATGACCATATTTTTGAAGTGTAGTACAGGAACTTTGGTAAAAAAATATGAGCCGCTGAAAGCAACAGTGGTATAAGTCACATTTAAGCAGTTTTGAGAAAATTGGAGGTTTGCGTTTTGGTATAGCACAAAATCAGTGCATTTGTTTTTGTCAAACTTTCAACATTTTTGGAAAGTCAATTGTTCAAAATTTGATTATTTGTAAAAATTATTATAATTTTTAAAAAGGTAAGTAGCTTAAATTAAGCTTCAAATTAGAATACTATTCTTCCAATTTTTATTTCAAAGAAATTAGCGATAAAGTGGTATAAGTCAGTGAGTTATACCACTTTTCCTTAAAAATTTTGGCCTTTAAAGCACAGCGCAGCCTAATAACCACTTAACTATTCATTCCTATATTCCTTTATTTCTTTGAATATGTTAATTAAATTAAAATATCTATTTCATTTCAATCATTTTTAATTAAAAAAACAACATTTTTTTCATCCAAAAATACTAAAACAAAAAGCCAAAGCTTAATGATGCTCTATAGCGGCCATATCGCCAACTAAACTTTTAAAATTTTGTCTAATGATAATTACTGACGTAACAAGTTAGAAAACGGGTATAACTCATTTTTTAAAAATTTTGAGTTAGGGTCAGTTCGCCTGTTCGCGTCCATCGCCCAATTCGCGTCCATTTTACGGATCTCCCTTTTAAAATCCTCGAAAATAAGTAAACTAACACACCAATCAAACGAAAAGTCATTACCGCTAGTACCTCAATGTATAAAAGGCACGTACATATGGACAAAAAGTCCTTGCGCCAAACCAATCCCTTTTAAAAAAAATATTTTGTCTCGGCTGTTCATCAAGGGGTGCGTACGCGCGGGATATTTAGATAAAAAATAGTGTGCAGTGGCGTGTTCGATGGTAAGTTTTTAAGTGTTTATGTGAATTTTAGGATACATAGCTGTTTCTAGACTTTTATATTGAAAAAAGGAATGATATTAATTATGAATTCGCTTATATTTTTTATATTTAACCAATAAAATAAGGTGGACGCGAATTACTACATCGAATTCACAAAACTTCCACAAAGCGTCCGCAATGGTCGCAAACTATACATGCAGGGGATAATAATAAACCAAATTGCGTCCACTATTTTCGTTAGCCCTTCTGTGTGTGACGGCTTACCCGGATACCCATTTCATTTTCAACTCAAAATATTTTATGGTTCCACATACTCTACAACTCTGAAACCTTACGAGAACTCCTAATATTATGTTAATAATATATTTTCATATGAATGGTTTCACTTGATCAGTTTGAGAGGGCCTGGCACACCCATTTTCTTTTTACACCTTTAACAGGGTGACGGGGTATCCAGGTACCCTCTCTACGCTTTGTATGGAGTAGCATGAAATTTAGGGTTTTGTTTGATTAAAAAGATAAATATTGCTTTAAATGTATGCAGAAATTCCTCCACAGTTTTATATAGAAAAAAGAAATAATTACATTTGAAAAAAAAACAAGATAAAGTTATGAAAATTCATTGAAAACTTTGCATAAAGATAGAGCATATGGGAAGATGGGTTTGATTATTAATTACAAACTGGATTGAAGCAACTTATACAGGATTTCCTAGTTTTTCTGCATTTCTTTCGTAGTTGCTTGCATACGTAACAACTTCCCATAATTACACTGCGGCCACTTTCATCTCGATAAAGGTCGTGGGAATTCTCATTGTTCAATTGGATTACTCGTCCAAGTACGTCCTGTAGTCCTGATCGAGTGGAAGGCTTCGAATATATGATTGGATTTTCAGCACGTCGTTTTATGTCTGCCTTACAAAGCTCAAAACCTAGATCTTTCAAAAATTATGAATCTTCTGAATCATATGAGTCCTCATCAGCTTCTATACATCCTATCAGCTCAGCATCTGAAGCTTCCGATGCTACTTCGACAATACATTCATATCCATCTTCGTCATCAGACGGAATAAATCCTTCGTTATTGCTTTCAATATCACACAATATTTCTTCAATTTCAGCTGCATTGAATCTATTAAAACGTACTCTGTTCAAATTTGAAGCCATATTTTCCCAGAATTTTGGAATGATAGAAAACACTTTACTTTAATGCGATCACACAAAAATAAGAATAAAACTCACAAGTTCAAAGTCAACATCAAAGTGCAAAGCGTCACTGTGGGAAGTTATTCTCGAGTGACTTTGTGTTATGCATCATAAAATGATGTAAAATGTTATGAAAAGGGGAATCCCCGAATGTATGTTAATGTTTACGAGACATGTGAAAATAAAAGTTTAGCTCAATGTCGTTATTTTGTACAGTACGAACGAAAAAGTTTGAAATTTTCATACAATTTTTATGGGGGTACACAGGTAACTTATTATTAATCAAGGCTGATCTTGATCATCTGTGAAAATTGGATGAAATGTACAAAAAATTGCCTAATATTTTTAAGTAAAAAAGCAAAAAAAGCAAAAATTATGCAATTTTTTGTTCATTTCTTCCAATTTTCACACTTAGAAGATAGGTAAAAACCTTTTTTTTTGATACCTAACCCAAAGATATTATTATTTTTTAATATTTAGACAAGAAAAAATTTAGTTTAGAAATCATGAAAAAAAATCATAAAGGAAAAAATGTACTATGCGAGTTTTTTTATTAAAATGGCAATTGGCGAGTGGTAAATGACCTCAAAAAAATCTGAAAAAATTCTTCAATTACTTTTTTTTTTTATAATAAATTGAATTTCGGTTTAAGGTTTGAATTTGAAGAACTTTTAAAAAAAATGAAACACCCTAATGTACAGCTAAAATTTTGGAATCAAACTGTTTTTGCAAATGGAATCAAAATTTGGAATTGAAAAATTGAAATTCAAAAAAGGAGTTTGAAAAATTTTGAATCCATTTTATCTATTTTTAAAACATAAAGAATTCTGTGGAACATGTTTACTTTAGCATCTATTGCCCAGTTTTTGATTTCGTGGTAGTAGGGGCTCACAAGCAAAAAAAATTAAATAAAGTGTCGCTCGGATATGGTTTCAAAGATATAACCATCGGGAGTTGCTTTTGTTAAAGTTATTATAAGCTGTAATAATATGGGTGTCATAAGAAAAATAACTTGTTGTCCAACAATAATGGTATATAAAACTTTAAAATTTGATATGTATGACGATTTTTCTGAAATTCTGACCAACTAAAATATCTTTTTTATGACACACTACATATGATTTTTAAAAAAGCTATATCCGCGACTTCCGATGGTTCTATCTCCAAAACCGAGTGACATTTTTTGATTAAATATTTATTCTTCAAATAGAAATAATAATAGTTTGGTTTAATAAGAGAAGCAACTCAAAAGAGAGAACGGTGTCAGGGTTAACAGCGTGTGCAAATATGAAACGATATCTATTTAAGGTGCTTGTACACGCCTGAGATATTGAAGCAGTTTGCGACAAATCGATGCAGGTTTTTTTATTCACCTCAATATTTAAAAGGATAGAACAGATTTTCTTATGGCGGAGGCCCCTTGTGGCGCGGGCCCCTATATAGCCTATGCTTAAAAACGGCCCTGGATATATCAATATAGTGCTTCCAGATAAGCAAAGTTTAGCTAAATGGCGAATTAAATTTGCTTTTCCGATTTTGTTCTTTTTATCAGCAGATCTACCCTTTAAACCATTTTAAATTGCCTGCTTTACCTTTACCGTAACTTTTGCTCCGAGGAATATTTCAGAATTAGATTTCACGACCCAGAAAAACTATGTAATTAGGACAGGTTCAAGGTACATTCCATGCATTGGTCCAAGGTACACGCCAAGCACAAAATTCGGAAAATATTCAAAAACAATTTTTCCCTAGGAGATAATAAGATTTTAATATAACTAACTTGATGAGAAACGCTGGGTACCTTTATTTCGTCATTGATTCCCAACACAACAAAATTTCACAGCTCGTAAGTCGACCTTGAAAATTTCAGCAAAATTTAGAAATCACGTGAAAATTTCGTCTTCCTCAGTTGACGGAAGAACGTAAATCAAAATAGCTTTTGTGCAGCGTTGCTGAAATCGGTTGCATAAATAGAGAAAATTGTACTGTTACAATTTTTAGCTACATGGTACATGCTCTTCCCCTACGCCAAATGAGAACGAACTAGCGTTTTATATAAAGTTAAAGTCACCAATGTATTGTTAAATTCTTTAGCCTACCTATTGTGGTACATATTGTGAAAGATACATTAAAACGCTACCAAAAATAAACTGTATTTCAGTTTGCTGTCGGGACGTTCAGATGTCCCGTATTTTTCCGTATTGTCAGGTTGAAACAGTGATGGCATTTGGGTTTTGTGCAAATGTACTGAATCGAGACTTCAAATGCTTTTTTTAGAGCCCGAATGTACTTTTTTTGTCTTGAACACCCAATTTTAATAAAAAGCACGAAATTGTTTTAAAATTTACTATCAAAAAAAAAAAAGGTTTCCCCATCTCAAAATCCCTAGCAAAATTAGATATATTTCACATTAAATTAATTACAAAATCTCCACATTGCACAATTACTTTCATTTACTAAAAAAAACGTAATTAATATAATAGGGTAATTATATTATATACAGGTAATTACTACAAATCTACTCATTGCGGTGATTTTCATTTACAATAAAACAAAAAAAAAGGTAAATATTATAAATTGTCCAAATGTACCGAAAATGTACAGAAAATGCTTCAAATGTACCGAATGTACTGAAAACTTGTCAAATGTACCGAAAATGCCATCACTGGGTTGAAATGAGTTTTTTCAATAAGGAACAGGTAAACGATTTTTATACTAAACTCCTAAAAAAGAAACTGAAGGCACTATTTGCACCAAAAGAAATTTGGTTGTGGACTTTTTCACAAATTCAACGAATTTTTGTTTTGTCCCGGGTTTAGCTCCTAAAAGTATGGTCAGCGTATGTATGCCGCAATAATTGCGCGCATAAATTTTGTAACCGCATACAGCGTCATCTGTTTTCTGACAAACTTATCACATAAATTTGCAGAACTAAGCTTGTACATAAACCAAATATGATTTCCCCATATTCGAACCCATGCAAAGAACAAAGAATCAAATATAAACAAAGGACGTTTCCCAATCGATATCTTTTTACTTTTGATGAAATTTTGACAGTTCTGAGGTGAATAAAAAATAAATTGATATGATATGATATAAATTGTAATAACAATAACAAAGTTACGTCAAACATTTGACGAAGACAGATATTTGTAAATAAAATTTTATTTAAGTTTAATAGGAACATGTTAGATTGCTAACGTAACAAATCAGCCGGCAGTTATACTAATATACAACTGCAACGAGTAGTGTAATGTTACCGTGGACGGCGCACAGTGGCTCCTTTTTCAAAAAGTGATTGCTAAAATCAAATTTTCGATTTCTGATTTTCGAAACTTTTTTTTTTATTTGACAGATAATTGACCAAAGGTTCTAAAACCGAAAACTTTTTTAATTTATGACAAGTATTTTGGTTTTATGGGTGCTTAAAGTTGGATAACTTTTTATCGTTCATTAAAATAGAATTTTTTTACATTTTTCGCAATATTAAAAATGGAATATTTCAAAAGTTTGAAAAAACATGGGAATTCGAAATATGTTCTCTGAATTTATGGTATTTTAAAATAAATAATTTCCACAAGAAGTCGAAAAAAATTTTAGTTAGTAATTGTCATGAATTTTTTAAAAAAGGTCGTTTTTAGCATAGTTTTTCAAATTTACCTTGGCCTATAATCCACAAATCAATGTCAATCAAGGATTGGTGAATGGGAGATTATAGTTGATATATCTGCCAACAAAAATTGTATAGGTCTTACCTGCATGAATTTGCCCATTTAGAAGTTATAGCTACTTATGTGACATGATATGCATAAAACTGAATTTGTTGTGTGATGACGATTTTCAGTCTATATTTTGACTTGGAAATTGTTATTCTGAATTTGATAAAATGTTTGCAGCGAATATAGACATCACTCAAAATAAATTAAAAATTGTAAATATGGACGTTACCACGCCCCTTTCTTAATTTATTCTTCCTATTTCCAAAACTATTTGACAAAAATAGATGCATATGTAAAGAGTACCTAGAAAATTTCTGTCCATATAACATGGGCTTTGCCCCACCTCCAAAACGCTTGATTTGTCACTTTTACCAAATCATTTCACTCTTTTTAAGAAAATTCGCTTTTGTATAGCGAAATAGTAATACTTGCCTCAGATATTTATATCTAAGTTTTTAATGCAATTTAAAAATATCTAGTAATGTCAAATAGAATAAAGCTGTATTTTTTGTATAGAATACAGGTAGATGCACTTCTGATAACAGTGAACTCTAGTGCAGGCCAACTTTATAGACACCTGTTTTATTACGGTAGATATCATACAAGGAATTTAGCTTATTAGGTAGTTCAATTTTTTCGCTGAACAAGTATTATGTTTGAGGTTTGTAACGCAATATTTTGTATCTGTATTTGTATCAAAGTCAAATTTTAAGCCTCAATAACTCAGTCTTTTCTGACTATTTAAAGTGTGAGCTACGCAAGTTTCCAAGGAAAATGAGAATATCTTATGACAATTTGTTTGAAATATTTGCAAACAGCGAAAATGGAGATTCATTTGTGGTTGCGGTAAAAAACAAATACCCGAAACATATGAAGGATGAGCATACACAAAAGTTAAAAAACTTTTACTGCAACACAAAGAGATATTGGGTGTCATGTAATAGAACCAAAGCGAATTTTTATATAAACTATGCAGACTTTCTTAAAAAGGACTTTGAGCTATCACTTGATGATATTTCTAGCACATCACAGGCCTCCAGAGGAAGACCAGCAAAACAAATTGAAAACTGTGGGGAATTTACGAAAAAGAGAAAAATAACAGTCGCCACTGGAAACATTTCAAAAAAAATAATACAAGATCAATTTCGAGAAAAACTGGGTATTATAGTAGATACTCCTAAGCAAGGATTTGGTAACACAAATGACGGAAACACAGCAAGGTGATTTTTTGAGAAACCAGAAACAGAAATAACGGGAGTCGATGAGGACGTGATAAAAAGATTACAAGTTATTTTAAACGTACTATCCTGTAGAGAACCCGTTAAAGTAGAAAAATTTGAAAAGTATACCAAGGAAACTGCAGACATATTAGAACATAAATACAGCCAAAAATTACTGACACCCTCTGTCCATAAGATCTTAGCTCATAGTGGACAAATTATCAATTATCAAGCCTTACCAATAGGAGAATTATCAGAAGAAGCCCAAGAGTCTAAAAACAAAGATTATAAGAAGTACAGATATAGCAATACATGTAAGATTTCACGTATTCGACAGAATGAGGGCTTGTTCAATATACTTTCAGCATCTTCAGATCCTTTGATTTCATCACTTTGGCGCGTTAGGTCACGAAAAGAACTGACTGATAAATTCTGTAGTACTGTTTTAAGTTTCTTAGATATCCAAAATAATGATGATATTTTTATAGAATTGTAGATTGTTGTTGATTTTTTAAAGAAATTACCTAATTTTTTACTGTAACCTTTTTTTTGAAACTTTTCTAGCCTTTGAGAAAGACTGTTTATAAATTATGTTAAGAGATAAAAAAATAAATGCCTATGAATGAATTAGTAAAAATTAAAAATTTTTTTAAAAAAATATTTAAAAAACTTTTAAATTATTAAAAGTTCATTAATTGAATAAAGCGCAAAAAATTTATAAAAAAAATTTTTTTTTATGAATTCATACCACTAAAAACCAAAAATTTCGAAATTTGGACTTTCACCTCTTTTTAAAAGTATTTATAGCTAAGCCTCAAACCTGAATCTTATATATGTCATAGTTACCTACCAAAATCAAAAAACTTTACTCAAATATCTTTACCCGTTCAAAAGTTATTATTTTAGCAACGCGAAATCGCAAAACGCGCCACTGTGCGGCGCAGAAAATTTATGCTGAGAAATCATTGGGTAAATGGAAGAAAAAATTGGATCAAAAACAAAATTGTAAGTTACACTGTTTATTTAGCCAATCTTGTTAGAAATTTTACACACTCTACTTATTTCTATTACCTACAGAATTTGCTACGCAACCATGAGAATATGAGCTTTTCACTAGCTCTTTTCTATGCTAAGCACGTTGTGTACGTATTTCTCTACAGACAGCAGCCAAATAAACAAAAATTTATAAAAATTTGACGGTGATACAGGACATACAAATCTCCTGCGTTGTGCTCTAAATGAGAATAACTATGCACACACTCTAATATTATTCATAGTATCGATGACCACACCATGGGATTGGCTTGAACAACTGAATCAATGGATTAAAGTGATCTCCGATTACATTGCGTCTGAAATTGGAACCAGCAGAAAAACAAGAGGCACGTCAACATTTGATCACAACGTGGCAAAGTTATTAGCTGCTGATGATTTCGATTCTGGCTCGCAAGTCAAGCGTACAATGTGAAAAAATTCTTAAACTGGGTGGTCAAGTGCGTGGTGAATCACCATTGAGATAAGTAGGCTGTGTCCACTGATGCTGCTGCTGAAAAGGGTCATCTGGCGAGGAGTGTTATAAAGGAAATGGGTTTTTCGCTACGACTTTCGATAGATATTTTTCATCAGAGACGCTTGTCTCAAGGGTCCTGCCTGTTTGTATTTTGTTGCAAAGTAAATTCATTCCTAAAAACGTTTTCGTTATTGCTGCACGGTTGAAAAAATAAGTATAAATTTTTATATGATATCAGTTTAAGAGCCGTTTTATATGAATTTAGGTATAAATTTAATAACTTTACAACATATAAAAACTAGCTATGCGGACAGTTATTTATGTTTAATTTTGTCCAATAAAACATCAACATTCTGTGGCCGAGCTAGCAAATGAATGGGGTCGCATTCAAATTATTCTATAAATGAAGCAGGTTCAAATCTCAGTCCTTTCAAGTTGTGTTAGTCAAATCATTTTATAAATAGAAATTGTAAATAAAATTAAATTAAAAAGAAGTATCTGTTCCAGGGCTTGAACCCGTGTGTGCTGCGTCCCAGTCAAACGTTCTAACAACCGACATAAAAATACATTTTTTTCAATATCGTTAAAATTTCAGTATAAACAAAAAAAATTTATATTCACAAAAAATATTATACTTTGGAACTTATAAAATTCTATACGATTTTCTTATGGATTTATATGAATAACTAAAAGTTATTAATTTTATACAGATATTTTCAACCGTGTGCATAAGCCATTGCTCAACATTTCCTATTTTGATGTACATACATATGTATGTTTAATTTATAAAAAAGTATTTAATAAATAAATTGATTTTTTGGAATATTCATATTTATTATTCTTTTTGGCTTAAGTTCATTTTAGGGACGATCCTTCTCCTTATTCTAAAAAATAATATGTAATCAAAAAGTGTCGCTTGGATCTGGTTTCGGAGATATAGCCATCGGAAGTGGCGGATATAGCTTTATAAAAAAACTATATAATTTGGGAACCTCTGAACAGATTTCCATTATATGGATATTATATGAAAGGTAATTTAACAAGGTATAAAATTGGAACATAAATATTAGAATTCTGTTGTTTACTTTTCGAGATAGGAGGATTTTTTAAAATTTAGATTTTTTTTTTTTAAAAACCCTTATTTTTTCCAAACAATTTATTATTAACGTATAATTTTTATACCATTTTAAGAAAGCTTAATTCTTTCTGAATGACTGTAAGTTCGATTAAATAATGTTTAATTTTAATTCTTTTTCTTTAAAATTTTGTATCATTTGTACCACATTTTTTCATATTAACCAATTTTTACCAGAAAAAAAAAAATTGATTAATTTTGTTGAACACGATACATGGAACACTATATGGACAACAACGACTAAAACAGCTACTATTACTGCAAGTACTACTATGCTGCCGTCAGAAGTGAAATAGGCGTATCTCAAAAAAAAAAATTCCTTTCGAGATAATTGATGTTTTGTTTATGTCAATTTGTTGAAATACATGTAAAATTGAGAAATAGGTCATTTTCTTAGGCGATTTTTTATAGGTTTAAACTAAGGTACCGGCATTAGACACTGTTCATTAGATGCGTAATTTTTTAAGCTATCCGATGCCATAAGACACGCTTTTTTTTCGCTTCTGACGGCAGTATAGCTGTTTTTGTTTTCGGTAAAAATATAGGTTAATATAAAGAATTTGGTACATATGATACATCATTTTAAGGCTTGGCAAGGTAACCCTGGTACACGGTTGCAAAAAATAAGTATAAATTTTTATATGATATCAGTTTAAGAGTCGTTTTATATGAATTTAGGTATAAATTTAATAACTTTACAACATATAAAAACTAGCTATGCGGACAGTTATTTATGTTTAATTTTGTCCAATAAAACATCAACATTCTGTGGCCGAGCTAGCAAATGAATGGGGTCGCAATCAAATTATTCTATAAATGAAGCAGGTTCAAATCTCAGTCCTTTCAAGTTGTGTTAGTCAAATCATTTTATAGATAGAAATTGTAAATAAAATTAAATTAAAAAGAAGTATCTGTTCCAGGGCTTGAACCCGTATGTGCTGCGTCCCAGTCAAACGTTCTAACAACCGACATAAAAATAAATTTTTTTCAATATCGTTAAAATTACATATAAACTTTTCAGTATAAAAAAAAAAATTTATATTCACAAAAAATTTTATACTTTGGAACTTATGAAATTCTATACGATTTTCTTAGGGATTTATATGAATAACTAAAAGTTATTAATTTTATACTGATATTTTCAACCGTGTAGGTTAGTTTCACCTAAGTTCATTACTATCTTTCCTGTACATCCCATACTGTAATCTGATACAGTCGACTTTTCTACAGCCGCACAGTAGTCCAGTAAATAAGCCGGAAAATGTGGAAAAGTGTCAAATAAGCACCGATTTTAATATTTTTTTTTGATACGTGTTCCTTAGACCTCCTAGAACATTCGTCCGGTCTAAACTTTGCCTCATAAACATAAATGAATTAATGGGGGTGGCTTTACCCCCCCCCCCCCAAAACCACCCTAAAAACTAGCAGTCATTTAAAAATTAAAAAAATTAGAATTTTGCTTTGGAAATGTGCTCTATTAGGTTTTTTGGGTCGCTGATCACGAATCCGACGTCCAAATGGGGGTAGTTACATCCCCTACCCCCTTCCCCCAAACCACCCCAAAACGTAGCTATTGCGTAAAAAATGTTTGTAAATGTGCTCTATTAAGTTTTTTGGGTCGCTGACCATGAATCCGACGTCCAAATGGGGGTAATTCCATCCCCTACCCGCCAATTGCCTTTTTTTACGAAAGAGGAGTACGAAGTGGGGCAAATAGAGTGTCTAGCTTAGAATGCGGGCCTTTGTGCGGTAAAAATAACACTTTTTTTTATAGAGCGTTCGAAATTCCCTCTATTTTGTGCGACCTTCTCTACCCCTACAGGTAGTTAGAGGGGCTCAATGTGGTTACCGCAAGAATGGCATAAGTTGCTCTGTGACTTGTAAATTTTGTCAAGGAGTAAGCTGTACAAATAAAGAACCTTCCGGAGCTGTAGATGTAATGGACACAGAATCGACTGACCTACTGGATGAAGAAAATCACAGTGAAACTGAGGACGAACAAAATCAAGAACTACTGATACATGTACCGATTCTTGAAAATGATTCTGATTATGAGAAAATAAAATAAAAAGTAATTGTTTACAGAAATGGTTTTGTTTTAATATCCTAATGTGTTTCACAAAAAACAAGTAACATAAAAGTCCGTAATTTTCACAATTTTTACCCATGTCTCTTCCATTTGGACGTCGGATTCGTGATCAGCGACCCAAAAAACCTAATAGAGCACATTTCCAAACATTTTTTACGCAATAACTACGTTTTGGGGTGGTTTGGGAGGTAGGGGCTAGGGGATGGAACTACCCCCATTTTGACGTCGGATTCGTGATCAGCGATCCAAAAAACCTAATAGAGCACATTTCCAAAGCAAAATGCTAACTTTTTTAATTTTTACGCAATAGCTACGTTTTGGGGTGGTTTGGGCGGGGTAGGGGGTGGAAGTACCCACATTTGGACGTCGGATTCGTGATCAGCGACCCAAAAAACCTACTAGAGCACATTTCCAAGTCAAAATTCTAATTATTTTAATTCGTACATGACTGCTACTTTTTGGGGTGGTTTGGGGGGCGTAAAACCACCCCCATTAATTCATTTATGTTTATGAGGCAAAGTTTGGACCGGACGAGGAGGTCTAATTAACACGTATAAAAAAAAAATTTTAAATCGTTGCTTGTTTGACACTTTTCCACATTTGATACCATTTTCCTGCTTATTTACTGGACTACAGTGTTGCGTCTAGTGTATGCTTGCTGGACAGAATTGAATCTCTCGTTCAAAGAAAATAACGGTGTTTTACAACAAATACTCTCAAAGCTAGGAAACCAACAAATATTTTTGTTTTCTGTGTAAGTAAATTTACAGTTTCAGACGGTTGCACGCCAGCTTGTCACTCCCGACGTTCAAATACATGCAAGCATATGGAAGTGTTTACTGTGAGGCGATTTTACGTAGCGCGACACGAGCGTCGGAAAGCTACGAAGCGCCGTCGCTTGCTACGAAAATCTGCAACCAAAACATTTTGAACTTTTGGAGCGACGGCGAGCGACAAAATAAAAATAGTAAGTGAAAATCAATGTTGGTGGCACTATTTCGATGCGGAAAGGTTGAAAATGGATTTTAATCGATTAGGAAAGGTCCTAAGTAGATTTTTGATATATTTGGAACGGCCCCGAACCACGAAAAAGACTTTTTTGAATTTTTGGAAATTTTTTTGCACCAATTGATGAGGAAAGATAGATAATACATTTTTTAAATAATTCGGGTCGGCCCCGGACTCCGGGAGTGAACGTTTTGGACACATTTAGGAAAAAAAATATTTGCACCAATCGATGAAGATGGAAATTGGAATCATAATTTGAGACGATCCCGGAGACGATTTGGATCCATTTTCGAAAAAAGTAGTTTACACCAATCGATCAGAAAGGTCGAAAATGGATTTTTAACACAATTTGAAACAGCTTGCGACCCCGGGAAAGAAAATTTTGGGCCAAAAAAAATTATGAAATTCGCCATGGCGTTTCCGTTCTTTATTAATTGAATGCACATGAATTCTTTTTTTTGAAGTGAAACTTCTTTAGTGGCAGTCATTTGCAAAATTGTGTAACGCAAAATTTGAAACGCTGTTTTTTTTTATTTGGATCTAGAATAGCTACAACAATATATATATCAAATTAAAGTACTCATCGAGCAGAGTGTGATGAAACTATCAACTTTGAGATCGGGTAACGAAAAGCTGAGACATAAGCGTGGAAAGATTATCCATTTTTTCAATTTTGTCAAGCAATGCACTGTTCAATTGCCAAAGCCTTGCTATAGCGACGAAAATTACGTTGATTGCTTTCTATGGCTATGTTTATGCGACAGCTTCGTTCGTTTTACCGAGTACCGATCGGAAATCGTGCAAGAGTCGACACACTTCGTGCGTACAAAGAGCTTTGAATCAAATGCCGTCGCATTAGCTTATTTTATTTTTATTGCGTGGACTTAAATAAATGCAATGAAAAAACAAAAATAGACGAAATTAAATGGAACAAAAAAAACCTTAAGACAACTAAACTGCGGTAGAATGCGACGAATATTGTTAACATAGTAACATAATTTTTAGTTTTTTATTTTTTTGTATTTGTTTGTTAAGTTCATTTACTTTTGGAGTTAACAACCGATAGCTGAAATATAATATTTAATTAAGAATTGAATGTTTAGCTTGCTTAATTGAAAAAAGGTACAACCGCACAGACAAGCACAGCAAAAAATATGATACCTGCAATGCAATTTTGAATGCACTTTTTTTTATGCTTTAAAGTTCAGTAAACCAAAAGGTTTTATTTTTGCTTGTCTTTGCATTTGTACTTGGGGGTTCACTGTACCGGGTAATTTGGGTTTTTGTTGTAATTTTGCTTTAGTAAGTGTTTAATTAGTATATAAGTGAGACATTAAAAATTAATCATTCAATAATAAAGTAATATTCAAGCGAATTCCGTGTTTTAATTTACTACTGAAAAGAGTCGCAGTTCAAGTGCTGTTGGCTCACTTTTTTTGGTGTTTAATTCATAAACATTTTTGGTGACCCCGACGTGATCCTTGCTGGTGTTCTACCTGACAGGATCACGCTTAAAACGCGGAAATTTTTAAATCGAAAAAACAAAAAAAAACGCGAGTGAAAAAGGTTCGTCGCGAATAAAACTTGTTAAAAAAAGACATCATAATCTAGCCAGTTTCAGAAAGACGACAAGCAGCCCTGCTGAAAAATTCAAAAAACTACGCCATTTCAGAAAGACGACAAGCAGCCTTGCTGAAAAAATTCAAAAAACTACACCATTTCAGAAAGACGTCAAGCAGCCTTGCTGAAAAATTCAAAAAACTACGCCATTTCAGAAGGACGACAAGCAGCCTTGCAGAAAAAATTCAAAAAACCACGCCATTTCAGAAAGACGACAAGCAGCCTTGCTGAAAAATTCAAAAAACTACGCCATTTCAGAAAGACGACAAGCAGCCTTGCTGAACCAACATAAACAAAAACCACGCGATGGAGGTTGAAAATTTATTAAAAATACAGCTGGAGCTGAGCACAAAAATTAACCAGAATCATAAGAAATTTCAAAAAGGATTCTGAACAACGAAAGACGTCAGAGTATTTTATGGAGCGGTTAAGCAAGCTACAGGATCCTGCAGGAGAGTTTCACCTCAACCATAAGGCGATTTTGAGTTCCGAAGACCTTCCGGACAGTCATGAGTACTTCACAGATAATATATATGCGGACATTGAGAAAAAGGTGACCTATTATGCAAGGATCTTTGAAAGTGCTAATGTTAATCATATGCCAATGAGTGGACGCGAAGGAGGCGCTGCAGCTAATACACAAAATACAGCTTTAGTTCAGCCACCGCGCGGAGGCGCGATTCCAAAGCAGATTCCACAGCATAAAACTTCGGAACTAAGTGTAGATGTGCAAAAAATTCTACGGAACCAAAGGTCACTGATAAAGGCCCTTAATCGGAACGTTGACGAAATAATAGCACAGAGGGAGATGAATCATCCATCTTTATATTACCCCATCAAATTGGCCATTCTGGATAAACATATGACAGATTTGGCTCAAAACAATGCAGCCTTGGGGGATTCCACGACAGATGACCACATCCAAGAATACACTTCAGAGGTGTATTATGAAATGAAGGCAAGAGTCGAGTTAATCATCATCGAAGAAAAATTAGTTCTAGATGCAGGAGCAGTTCGTCAACCAGACAATGACGTCCCATTACCAAAAATTTCTATTCCCACTCTTAATGGAAATTATTTGCAATGGGTAACGTTTAAGGACTTATACACCGAAATAGTCCATAACGCACGCATCAACGAAGCAAGAAAGATGCATTATTTAACACAAGCCTTAATTGGTGAACGTAAAAACCTCATTAAGCATCTTCCAGCGGTAGGAAGCAATTATTATACAGCTTGGACATTGCTCACCAGTCGTTACGACAATAAACGATTGTTGGTGACAACGTTGCTGGACAAGCTGCTAACGCAGTCATCAATTAAGGTCGAGTCTCCATCGGCGATAAAATCATTACATGACGTAACGCAAGAATGCATCCATGGACTTAAGGCCCAAGGAATCCAGGTTCAACATTGGGATACCATGGTGGCACATATAATTTTTAAGAAATTGGACCCTGTCACTCAATAATTATTTGAGCAAGGTCTGGACAACAACAATTCCTAGTGTATTTAACGTCAACCCCTGCCGAGACGGCTTAATTTGACGGTGCTCTACGCACAGACTCGAAACTTACGCGTCGAGCGGCGCCCCCCCGGCGAACATGAAACCCGGTGGATCCCGAGCCCCATGCGGACCGAAGGCACCATTTCTAGGCCATGCAAATGAGCATGACCTAACACCTGGTCGGTGTCGAGGCCTATCTAAAACCTCAGTCATTCTATGGGAAATGACACCCGGTTGCAATGCAACTCCACACCGGGGGAATAAATTCCCCCTACCCGCGATTTTGGGTATAAACCACAGCCACCACGATCGCCCACAAGGGGGCCAACCCACTGCCAGGCTAAAACCGAAGTTTTAGGGGCTCCTGACAACCCGTGGTACCAGAAAACCTCCGGTCAGGTTTCGTAGCAAGCTACTACCAGTTTAGCTCCATTCAGCATAGGACTGGCCGCCTGACATTCAACAATCACACAACAACACAACATATAGTCAATCGAAACATGAAACATCTACATGCAACATGCAACAAAAGCCCTAGCCTACCTATTCGCCCAACTACCTAACACCTAAACCCCAACTAATCCCTACTCCGGACCTCTCAATTGACCACGCCTCCTCCGCCTTGTGAAAACCTCTCCCGCAAAACTATTCAACAAGGAGATGCGCTCACTGGAAGCGAGTACACCTCCAAGATCGTTCCTACCACCTGGCTGCGCTACGATCCCAAAGGACTCTATATTGCGGATGTCCTCATAAAAAGGGCAATCAGACAACACGTGCAATGTGTCCTCAAGCACCGCCCCACAATCGCAACCCTGGACTTCACTGAGAGCCCTCTGATGCAAAAAAGCATTGAGGGAACCATGCCCCGTCAGCAAGAAGCCCAGAAAAAGGTTAAAACCAAATTCGGGGTGATTTCCCACAAGCGTGACATCTCCAATGAAGCCGAACGTCGTCCTGCCTTTCAAACTGTTCACCCATCTAGCCTGCCACCGAGATGTGACGCATTCATTCAAGAAACTTTTACGTTCCTTTAAACTCATGCCTCCAATGTTAGCAGTATCCAACCACCCATTTACTGGAGGCAGTCCTCTCCGGATTCCGTAGGCAATACGGCAACGTATTACCTCCAGGTCCAAAGGGGGTACCCCCATTAGCCTCCGTGGAGACCGTACGGCACACGGGCATGCAAGCGAGCAGAGCAACACGTTGACAAGAAAGTATCCTAGTAGAACCCACAACAGACAATGCAGTTTCCCACCATACAGGAGCGCCATATGTTGCGCAAGCAACAAACAGTCCTGCATATATAGTGCGAACAGCCCGCCTGCCGAGGCCCCACTCATTCCTCAAAACACGACGCACCTGCCCTGCAACGGACAGTAAACGTTCTCGGACTCTATTCAAATGAGGCAAAAATCCCAGTCGCTCTTGCATCGTTATCCCCAGGTATTTGACCTCAGTCACATACCTAACCAACTCCGTTGATTCTTACCACTGGAGGGCGACTAAGTGCCAAGCTGCCTTTCAGCAGCATTGTCACCGTCTTCTCCATTGATACATCAACCCCGACACTCCTGCCCCATTCATACACTAAAGCTAGCGATTCTCTTGCCCTACTCTCAAGTTCGGCACGAGACTGGCCCTCGATCAAAATCAAGAGGTCATCAGCGTAAGCGCAACTTCTACACACGGCAGCGAGCCGTCGCAATAAAGGGTCCATCATGAGGTTCCAAATAAATGGACCACAGATGGAGCCCTGTGGGCACCCACGTACCACATCAATAAACAATGTTTCGCTTACACCAATAACCCCAGCCCTTCTGCCGGAAAAGTAACTTTGCCAAAGGTTACCCTCCCGATATCCAAGCTCACTCAACCTGTGTAACACGGCTTGCCATCTCAAACAGTCAAAAGCGCCCCGGAAGTCCACAAATATGCCCAAGACATATTTGGAGACACTACCATTGACAAACGTTTTCATGTACTCCCATGCATCTATAACACTACGTCCCTGCCGAAATCCGTACTGTGTTTCGCATAACTGGTATGGCCCATCCAAAAGTCTTTCCACCAACTTTTCCAAGCACCGGAAGAAGGCTGATGCCCCGATAAGAACGAGGATTACTCCTGATCTTATCAGGCGACTTGAGGAGTACAACCACACGAGCACACTTCCACGCAGTAGGGAAATACCCCTCACTGAGGCATTTCCCGTAAAAGCACTCAAGGTACTCAGGTACCTCCTGCGCAACACTATTTTCTACCCGCCCATCTAAAACCGCTTTAATGAGGCGACCAGTGACCGCCTTCATCGAGCGAACCTCGAATCTAGCGCCCCCTGCCACCCCATTTCCAGCAGCCACGCTGCCAGAGACGACGCCAGTCCTGCCGGAGCCAACCTTGGCTGAGCCAGTTTTGACTCCAGCAGTCCCAGCGCCCCCCCCCAGCAGCCACCTTCGCACTCACCTTTCCAGCGGAGGGCTCAGAAGCCCCAGTCCCTTTTGCGGCACACTCCCCCTCTAACCTAGCCTTACCCCCATTTTGCCCCTCAGACACTCTAGGGTCAGCCTCCATGCTGTCCCTCCTGCTCACCCTACCCACTTTGACGGCACTCTGGACGGAACCGTCAGAGTCCGTCACGTCGCTACTGGTATGCCGCACAGCCCTCTTCTTTGCCCTCTTTCCGGGAGGCATCTCCAGTGCACGATAACACTGACTACACAGTGCCTATCCAGCCACTAACCAGCGAAAGCTTCTCCAACTTCCAAATCCGGTATGTGTAGGTCACAGAGCCCCTCAACTGTATACCCACAGTTGATATCAAACTGTTCTTAGGGGGGTGCCTTTTAAACTGCGCAGTACCTAATACACTAACCAACTAATTGGTTAGCGAGTACACAATCAGTTTAATGCACAACCGATGCACAAACCACCAATGAAAGCTATCAGAGAGCTTCCACTAGCCACCAGCAGGCGCGACACCACAATCACGCCACTCACAAAAATTTTAGTAAACAAGTTACCATACTTTCGTACAACAACAAGTCTACCACAAAAACTATAGCGTGATCAAACTGAGGTATTTTTATGATAGCTCATAAAAATTCCACAAACACTCTACTCACGTATGCAAATACTCCACCACCTTAACAACGGCACTTAAAACACTGAGAATAACGAACTAAACCCACGCACAGAGCTTAACTAAACACGTCCACACAGTCTGACGACACAGTAAACAATGTCTGGACAACAACAGGCGGCTGGTAACCCTTCAAGAAGTGCTCACATTTTTGGAGCGTAGATTTCAGTCATTAGAAGTGCGATATAAGACAGAATTATCGCCTAGGACGTGTGTGGCGGCTCTAACCAGTGAACAAAAGTGTAAAGTGTGCCACAAAGAAGTCCACCCATTATACAACTGCAAAAAATTTGAACAAGCAAGCTCCAAAGAAAGATGGCAGTGGGTATCACAACTTCAGCTATGTGCCAATTGCCTAAGGTCAGGACACCGGTCAAGCACGTGCCACCTACAGCATTGCACAAAGTGCACAAAAAAGCATAGCACCTTGCTACATTTTGAAAGGCCTGTTCAATCAGCATCAGTGGTGTCACAACAAAATCATCAGGTTTTGACACAACAAAACAATGCAAAAGCAGTGCCTCGCCAGGACATTTCAGGAAAGGCGGATGTAAGCAACGATTCACAAAGGGCCAACAATGACGATAATGATGAAATATTCGTGTTACTCGGATCCGCCATAGTACAACTAGTTGCAAACAATGGGCAGCTCATAGAATGTCGAGCATTGCTAGATTCATGTTCGCAAGTAAACCTCATAACAGAAAAATTGATGAAGAAGCTTGGAAACTATGCATGTTTCACGCCAACGAATATAGAAGGAATCGGAGCAACCGGAAAAACAATTCATCATCGTACCACAATTGAACTTCGATCCAAGTACAAAATTTTCGCTACTTCATTGAACGTTCATGTCATACCGAAAATTGTTTCCGACCAGCCATCGCATCGGTTAAAAATAGCGGATTGGAACATTCCAAATGACATTTTTGTGGCTGATCCAAATGTTCCACAACCTGACCGCATCGATTGCTTAATTGGTGCAGAAATTTACTTGGATCTATTGACCAATGGCAAAATAAAATTGGCAGAAAATCTGCCAAGGCTACAAAACACCGTGTTTGGGTGGATAGCGGCGGGTAAGGTTTCAAATCCTTACGGAAACACAGTCACATGTGGAGTATGCACTACAGAAGAGTTGGAAGACACCATTGCAAAATTTTGGGAGTTGGAAGACACACCCAGCATTAGTAATACACTCACCGAAAACGAACTACAGCAACGACACAAATGGAAGGGTCCAGTAAGTGATATCCAGCCCAACACAATGGTAATTGTCAAAGAAGATAACCTCCCTGCGTTAAAGTGGCCATTAGGGCGAATCATCAAGGTTTATAAAGGTGACGATGGCGCAGAGAGAGTATGTGACGTCAAGACGCCACGAGGGATATTCAAGAGGTCAGTCCATAGATTAGCTCCATTGTTTCCAGAAAGTGATGATGACCCAGCCGCGTCATCAAAGAAAGCTTCAACACAGCAAGCTTGCAACATCAACGCTGAGGAAGGACAAGGTGAACAAATTCAGAGGTTTTCAAGTCAACCCCCAGTGTCCCTCCTCATCAGCATTCCTTAACCAGGATCAGAAAACCAAGCATAGAATCCACCGGCTCGACCCCCATAAAACGAGCACGTATAAGTCCAGGGATGATGCTTACTATGATAGCATTACTAATGCTGCCACTTGCATTAAGCAGCCCACTCAACATAACAAAATTCGACAACAAAACTGGGATTTATTTTGAAAAAATGAGCAATGTTAAGTTCACTACTACTAATTGGAATATGGTGGTTTATTTTGATCTTGGACCACTACAACAAGAAATGGACCTAATCACTGATGGGACTACAACGCTGCAAAAACTATGCGACAATACTTCCGATGATTCAACGTGCAAGTTTTTACTCAACTTCTATGACAACATAAGGGATGAATTAGGGTCAAAGCTCAGCCTCATTTCCGCAAAACGGACAAAAAGAAGGGCAGTTGACATCGTTGGAAATGTAGCAAATTCATTATTTGGCGTCCTTGATTCCAATTACACCACGAAGATGTCAGAAACTATTGACAAATTAAAGAAAAACGATGGACACTTAGAATGGCTGTTAAAAAATCAAACGTCACTAATTGATTCTACAATCAACATTATGAAAGCAAACCAGCTAAGCATTCAGTCAAAGTTCGATGAAATTGACACTCGAATCAACAGCTTGCTCTATGGTGACTCATAAAATTCACCGTAGCATGAACTACGCGTATCTCAAAACATAATCACGTTGTCAGTTCAAATGTTAATCATGGTTTGCAACTTGCTCTGGACATACTCATCCATAACAGATGTCCTCATCGACAGCCACCATGGAAAGGTCAACCCACTCTCGATAACTCCACACCAGCTCAGTGAAGAAATCTTTAAGATAAAAGCTCACCTTCCATCAAACTTGCAACTACCTATTCATCAAGACAATCTACTGGAGGTTTATCAACTTAGCAAGATTAATGGAATCGTCGCAAAAAACCATGTGATCTTCAGCATCGAATTACCACTAGTTGATCCAACGGAGTTCCAATTATTGCACCTCGTTCCAATTGCTGCACCAATAAACGAGTCACTAACAGAAGTAAGGCTATCTACGAAGTTTCTTGTCATCAGCCCACATCGAGATGAGTTTCTATCGATGTCACAGGAACAGCTTGATGCATGCCTTTCTCTAAGTAACGAAGAAGTACTGTGCCAAAATCTACAACCAAAATATCACACAGTATCCACAGTTAACAAATGCGAACTCGAGTTTTTCAACAATCAAGCCTACCCAAAATGTGAGTTTCAAATACTTGACTTGTGGCACCAGCTGAAACATGCTAATCGTTGGATTTACGCCACAGTCAGCACTGTACAACTCAATGCAGTATGTAAAGATGAACGGGAGCAATTCGAACTTAGTGATAGTGGATTACTACAATTTCGCGAGGACTGCACCATCAAAAACAGCTTTATAACGATAAGGGGTCGTACACAAATAGTTACAACAACCAACGCTGAAACATCTAAATTTAATGTTCCACTTGGGTGGAGCAAACAGTATGCAAACAACAATATCAGCATCACATTGTTTAAGCCCAACAAACAAGATCTCGAAAAAATTCAAAAGCAGTTAGCACACATCAGTGAATCCGCTCTCCCAAATGAAGTCACAACGACAAACACGCACAGCCTTTTCATCAGTTATGTAGCCATTGCACTGGTCATTGCTGTCATTTTGATAACAACGTACAGATTAAGGAATATCACAAGGACTGCACAAGCTTAGCCGGTCCCGTTACAACGACGATACGCTGCCGTTGCTACAGAGTGTTAACTATCAAAAATTAGACTTAACGTTAGAAGGTTTGAATTTGTCAATTCAAGGCGGGCAGCATGTTAACATAGTAACATAATTTTTAGTTTTTAATTTTTTTTGTATTTGGTTGTTAAGTTCATTTACATTTGAAGTTAACAACCGAAAGCTGAAATATAATATTTAATTAAAAATTGAATGTTTAGCTTGCTTAATCGACAAAATGTACAAACGCACAACAAACACAGCAATAAATATGATACCTGCAATGCAATTTTGAATGTACTTTTTTTTATGCTTTTGTTGACTAGTCTGCTGCGTAGAAGTGAGAATCCTACCGGCTGACTAGTATTTCTGTACTAGTAATTTTCCCGTCCTGGGAAAACACTTAGAGCTGGGTGAAAGCTGTATCTGAAAAACAAAGTAAATTTGGGGTTAATAATATGAGGATACTTACCTTCTGGACTCGTAGCTACTCCTTTGAAATAAATAACACCAAACTTCATTTAGTCTTAAGTTCAGAACTAACTCTGCTTTTAATTTTAGATTTCATTTAACTTAACACCTATGATACCGATAATTACAATAACAAATTACATGCTAAAATAATTACTTAGGAATACAATAACAAAAACTTATTCTACTTTACCAAATCTTGGCCCACAAATAGTTGGCCTACAAAATTTGGCCTACAAATATTTATTTGACTTATGCAGAAATCGCATAAGTCTTATTTAACTCACCAAAGTAGTGAGGTGGATGGATTGGCTTTTGGTTGATCAGAGTAAAGTTTCTGACTGCTTTCCACCTGGGGATTGCCAGAGCGATCTCTGAGCCAACCATTAGCAAGTTGACACACAGCCTCCCCGCTGGCTCCATCTGGGTAGCTATCTCTGCATCCGCTGAGATAGTGAGCGAATGTGTGCAGCGCGTCCTCCCTGGAAGTAAAATGGGTTGTGCGCAGGGTTTGGTACCCGCCACGTAAAAAAAAGAATCCAATGAAAACTAAAAAAGCCTCGGATAAAGAACCCCTCAATGTTGACGACCACTGCAAACGAAAAAAGGACTATGATTTAAGGATATGCACCTGGAATATCCGGACCCTCAATAGGGAAGGTGCCTCTATCGAATTGGCGGATGCCCTCAAAAAAATTAAGGCTGATATCACCGCCATCCAGGAAATAAGATGGATAGGACAAGGTTGCTCTTACCAAACAAGTTGCGATATCTACTACAGCTGCCATGCGGAGAGGCGCGAATTAGGATGCGGATTCGTTGTAAGCAAGAGACTTCGCCACCATATCTCCAGGTTTACACCTGTGAACGAAAGGTTGGCTACGATCCGCGTCAAAGCTCGATTCTTTAACATCAGCTTGATTTGCGCGCACGCCCCGACGGAGGAAAAGGACGATGTTGTCAAAGATGCCTTCTACGCGAGACTCGAGGAAGTATATGACCGCTGCCCGGCCCACGATGTTAAGATTGTACTCGGGGACTTCAACGGAAAGGTCGGAAGAGAAGGTATATTTGGCCCCACTGTTGGTCAGTTCAGCCTCCATGAGACCACCTCAAACAACGGTCTACGGATGATTGACTTCGCCGCGGCGCGAAACATGGTAGTAAGTAGCACCAGATTTCAACACCTCGACATCCACAAGGCCACTTGGCTGTCCCCTGATCAGAAAACACAAAACCAAATCGATCATGTTGTGATCGACGGAAGGCATGCTTCCAGCGTGCTAGACGTTCGTACGTTCCGTGGAGTCAATATTGACTCCGATCACTATCTTGTTGCAGCCAAGATACGCATGCGGCTGTGCAATGCAAAGGATGTACGCTCTGGTATGCAACGAAAGCTGGACGTCGCTAAACTGCAATCACATCGGACGGCCGAAGCCTATTCCGCTCACCTCTCAGAACTGCTCCTTCAGCCTGACTCTCTACCCGATGATGCCGGTGGACTTTGGGCGCATATTTCCCGCTCCATGCGCTCTGCCGCTGAGGAAGTAATTGGTTTCCGACGCCCACCTCCGCGAAATCAATGGTATGACCAGGAGTGTCGCGAAGCTACTGCAGTGAAAAACGCCGCATACAAAAGAACACTGCAGTCAGCCGCAACGCGAGCCGTACGCGAAAACTACCGGGAAAAGAGAAAGGAAGAGAGGCGCCTTTTCAGACGCAAGAGACGAGAGCAGGAAAGGCGTGAGCATGAGAAACTCGAAGTGCTACGAGGCAGGAATGATGCTCGAAAATTTTACCAACAAGTCAAGCGTCTGACCCAAGGTTTCAAGCCCGGAGCATCTACCTGTAAAGATGAACACGGAAATCTGGTTACGGATACGCAAGGTACACTGAGATTATGGAGGGAACACTTTTCCAAGCTGCTTGCTGGCGATGACTCCACCAATCCCGCCTTTGGAGAAACTAACCCGATGCCACCAATCAACGACGATGGTGTGGACGTACCACCACCTAGCCATGACGCGGTACGAGTTGTGATACAGCGACTTAAGAACAACAAAGCGGCCGGTGCTGACGGCCTGCCTGCTGAATTGTTCAAGACCGGTGGCGATGAGCTGATAGGGTGCATGCATCAACTCATCTGCAAAATATGGCTAGCAGAAAGCATACCCGACGATTGGAATCTCAGTGTCCTTTGTCCTATACTGAAGAAAGGTGACCCTACAATTTGCGCAAACTACCGGGGAATCAGTCTTCTTGCCATCTCATACAAGGTCCTGTCGACCGTACTGTGTGAAAGACTTAAGCCGTTCGCCAACACACTGATTGGGCCTTATCAGTGCGGCTTTAGACCTGGTAAGTCCACCATAGACCAGATCTTCACACTACGTCAAATCCTGGAAAAAACCCACGAAAAACAGATCGATACCCATCATCTTTTTATCGATTTTAAGGCTGCTTTCGATAGCCCGATACGGGATTGCCTGTATGCCACCATGTCTGAGTTCGGTATACCTGCGAAGCTAGTGCGGCTTTGCAGAATGACGTTGAGCAACACATCCAGCTCCGTCAGGGTAGGAACGGACCTCTCCGAACCATTTGATACCGAACGAGGTTTCAGACAAGGCGATCCACTATCCTGCAACCTCTTCAACTTTTTGATAGAAGGGGTGTTGCGAAAAGCCAGTGTACATCGTAATGGCACTATTTTCTACAAAAGTGTCCAGCTCCTTGCATATGCCGATGATATTGATATCATTGGACGTTGTAAGCGAGATGTTACTGCTGCATTTTCTGCTATCGAAAAAGAATCAGCGAAGGTGGGTTTGACGGTGAACGAGGGCAAAACAAAGTATATGCTGTCCACAAGCAGGGAGACGCGGCGCATTGGATCCAACATTGCTGCGAACAGCTATACTTTCGAAGTTGTCAAGGAATTCACCTATCTTGGCACCGCCGTGAACACTCAAAACGATATCAGCTTGGAGATAAAGCGAAGACTCACTCTTGCTAATAGGTGTTACTACGGTCTCAGTAAGCAATTGAGTAGTAGAGACCTCTCTCGCCCGACGAAACTGACACTCTACAAGACGCTCATCTTACCCGTGCTACTCTACGGTGCAGAAGCATGGGTTGTGTCGCAGACCGATGCAGCCACACTTGGGGTGTTTGAGAGAAAAATTCTTCGCAAAATCTTCGGTCCTGTTCGCGTCGGCGACGACTACCGTATTCGAATGAACCATGAACTGTACGAGCTCTACAATGACATCGACATAGTCAAGCGCATCACTATCCTACGTCTGCGCTGGCTGGGACATGTTGTGCGTATGGACGAAGAAGCTCCGGCGAAAAAGGTGTTTGATGCGGAAGCCGCTGGGCGACGACGGAGAGGAAGACCATGCCTCCGATGGAAAGACCAAGCCGAAGAAACCCTATCCACGCTTGGTGTGCCTGATTGGAGAAGGCGCGCGCGAAGCAGAGGCGCCTGGAGAGAGCTTTTGAGGTCGGCCGTAACCCGGTAACGGGTTGTTATGGCCACCCAAGTAAGTAAGTAAAGTAGTGAGGTCGACATATTTCCGGGTTTCACACCTGGCTTTTGCTTGCTGTTTTGTTGTTGCGTTTAAGTGCTTGGCGTTCTCATTCTTGTTAATTCTTAACAAGCAGAACTTGCACATAGCAACTTAAATTTATCAACAAAACAGCAAATACCCAAAAGTGTGCCGCAATTATTATTGAATGATGTTAAGCATCATCCCAAAAATATGCCATAATATGTTATTTGTTTAAATAAATGTTTGAATAACATATCATGTGTGGTAAAAACCCACAACATTCCTCACCCCTTCGAATAAGAAAAAATTATAGCTAAGAATAATTTTTTCTTAATAACACATTATTGTGTCTTATAATAATTTTGTTTTGAATGTTGAATTCAAGTGTGAGTATAAATTATTATGTTTGTTTTTCTCTTCGAATAATTTCATGGTCCTACTTTTCTCCTTCGCCGCTTGTCCCCCTTGGTTAGAAACTGCTTGGCTTTATGGCTTTGCTTGACTTAATACTCCACAAAAGTTACTTCTGATTTTATTCAAGGAGCGATGCTGGTGTATCTTCTTGTGGCTACCGTCATCTCAGATAATTGATGAGACGGCTTATGCCATAGTTTTCTCTCGACAAGGGAGGCTTTACGCTTTACTTGTTGCCCCTCCCTTCCTTTATTTTGGTTGTTTCCATATACGGATTGACAACCATACTTTTTTAGCCAATAATGCTGGATATTTCGCTTATTGTCATGAAATACTCTTCAGCTAGCTTTTTAATTATATGTATTCATCTTATTTGCTGTTGTATTCGCTACCTTGAATCAGGAAAATGGAGTATTTAAGTCATTTACTGCCTCATCTACTGTTACACTGTTCCAGTATAGGACCATGATTATAAAATCATAAGCTTAATGTTTGATTAATTTATTTAATACAATTTAATATGTAATTTAGTGTACCTAAATGTTATATGTGTGTTAGCATATATAAATATATATATATATATATACGGTATTTATACCGTTTTATTTCTATATTATGTAAATGCTATATATGTGTATGCATTTTATAATGCATAAATATATATATATGTTTACGGCATTTACTCCGTTTTATTTTATTTATTTACTTTTAAAGTTTATTGGCCTAGTTTACTTAATGTGTAAATTTTTGCAATTAGGCAAAAACATTAAGCTTTACACATTAAGCATGTCAATAAACTGACTTATTTTAGCTTACGATGCAAAAATGTGCAACGTAAATCATAAAACTATATATGTATATACATACGTCTTAAGTGTATGAATACAAATATATATGTTGTAATTAAAAATCTATTAGAACAAAAAGTTTTGTTCTGTTTGTTATCTATTGCCCATTTTTTGGGTTTATTTTTTAAAAATTTTTTTATTTTTAACTATAATTCTTTTTGTCTGCTATTTATGTGTATACAATCTTGTATACAAATACATATTTCGCATTATTTTTTTCTTTTTCCCAATTTTCCCCAGTCTGAAAATTCCCGAGTTCCAAAATCAAAATTCTGATTTTTCGTTTAAATTTTGGTTTGCTATATGTGTGTATGCATTTGTTAAATCCATACAATCATATATTTTGCAATTTTTATTGTATCGCCCCAGCGATATCTTTAATTTTCCAAAGTTATCTTCAGCTTAAATTGCTGTTAAATTGTGCATTATGCAGAAATAAGGCAATGTTGTTATTTTTTAATTAAAGCTGAGCTCAAGTTTTTGCTCAAGTTTGCATTGCTTTATGCATTATTTTCAAAATTATTTCCTTTACCTACTGTTGAGGTAGGTAAGTCATATGCGACCATGTGCGCTTATTTGGGCACACGCCGTTTCATATTTCTTGTTTACAAACAAGTATTTATGTAGCAATTTTTTTTATATTTAATTTTGCTGTATCATATTTCTTGTTTACAAACAAGTATTTATGTAGCAATTTTTTTTTATATTTAATTTTGCTGTATCAAATGATATGAGCAAATTATTCTAACTTAAAAGAAAAAGATTTTAATTTGTATTTTGGTTCATTAAATAATTTTAATAAATTATTATGTAACTTTTTTTTCTTTCCTTTTATTACAACTTCTGTTGTAACAGGCCCCTTAACATTTGAAACTTCAAATGGGCCTATCCATATGGGAGAAAATTTATTTTTCCGAGTTTGATTTTTCATCAAAACTTTATCCCCTTGTTTAAATATAACGGGGTTTACTGAACCGTCATATTGTTTTTTAGACAATTCTTTTGCCTTTTCTTGGTTTTTTCTCACTAACTCGTGAGTTCTTTGTAGTTGAAACTTTAATACTTTTGATTGGTCCTCCGCGTTATAGAGCGGTGAACATTTTCGTTTTAAATTCGTTGGCATTTCGAATTCAAAACCGTACAAAGTTCGGAAAGGAGTTTGCTTAGTAGAAGTATGTATCGTATTGTTATGGACATGCATGGCTGCCGTCAGCCATTGGTCCCAATTCGAACCATCTTCTTTAGCAAAACTTCTCAAGTATTCTGCTAGTGGTCTGTGGCTTCTTTCCAAAGAACCATTAGCCTGCGGATGATATGGCGTTATATGCAATTTCCTAATACCCAACATTTTGCAAGTATCTGAGAATAGTTTTGCGATAAAATTTGTACCATTATCAGTAATCAATACTTTCGGTATATTGTATCTGGCAATAATTTCGTCATAAAATTTTTTCGATACTGTACTTGCTTCCGCGTCGGGCATTGCAGCACATGCCATATATTTTGAAAAATCATCCTGAAATGTTAGTATATACTTATTTCCTGATACAGTTTCAGGTAATGGACCGACAATGTCCATATATACTTTATCAAAAGGCCTGCTTGGTGTATCTGTTACCACCATCGGCATTTTTGTAAGTCTTGAGCTCTTGTTGGTCTGACATTTGGTACATTTTTTAATATACTCTTTTATATCCCTTTGCATACCTGGCCATCTATACTGCTTTCTTATCCTTAGAAGTGTTTTGATAGCCCCTTGATGCCCACCAAGTGGTGTACTATGAAAGTCCCTTAATATTGTTTCTATTTCTTTAGGATCTTTCAGTATGACCACTGTTTTTCCGGTGTTTTCAACCACCGTGTCCTTATCCACCTCTTTTGAAATGTTCCCTTTTTCCTTTTCAGAATTTTTAGATTTTGATCTGGTTTGTACCACTGTTATTTGTTTATTTGTTTGTGGTAATCTACTTAAAGCGTCTGCATTTAAGTTTCTTTTTCCAGGCTTGTAAATGATTTCAAAATCATATTCCGATAGTTTATGCCGGAAACGCTCCAAGCGTGACGTTTGATCCTTAAGGTTTGATATCCCACGTAGTGGTTGATGATCGGTGTAAATTTTAAAATGTCTGCCAAGCAAATATGCTCTAAAATTTTTTGTTGCCCACACTATAGCGAGAAATTCCTTTTCAATGGTCGAATACCTTTTCTCGGTATCGCTTAGTGCTCTACTGGCAAATGCTATTGGATTATCTTTACCGACTTCTCCTTGAGATAATATTGCACCAATTGCATCATTACTGGCATCCGTAGTTAACAAAAATTGTTGACTAAAATCTGGATATGCCAATACAGGTGGTGTCATTATTGCCTTTTTTAATTCCTCGAATGAATTTTGGCATTCTGTTGACCATACGAACTTTGCGTCTTTTCTCAATAATTTATTTATTGGTAAAGCTAATCTTGCCGTATCTTTAATGAATTTCCGGTAATAGTATACCAGACCTAAAAATGCTTGTACTTCTTTTTTGTTTTTAGGTACTGGTATGTTTTTTACACATTCTACCTTTTCCGAGTCTGGCAGGGCTCCGTGTTCTGAACATTTATGACCTAAATACACAACTTCACGACGCAAAAAATTGCATTTTTTCGTGTTTAATTTCAGATTATGTTGTCTTAATACCGTGAACACATTACGTAGCCTTTCTTCATGCTCTCGTAAGTTTTCCCCGTATATGACAATGTCATCTAAATAAACAAAACACTCTAGACCTTGTAGTCCTGTGAGTATGTGATTCATGATGCGTTGAAATGTTGCTGGGGCTCCTGTTAGACCAAACGGCATTCGGTTGAACTCAAAATGTCCCAACCCTGTACTAAATGCTGTTTTTTCTCTATCATCTTCATTCACCAATACTTGGTGATATCCACTTGCTAGATCTAGCGTGGAAAAATATCTGCTATGTCCCAATTGATCTAAAATTTCATCAATTCGTGGTATGGGGAAAACTTGCTTGATTGTAGCTTCATTTAATTTTCTGAAGTCTATAACTAATTTCCACTTTTTCTCGCCATCTTTACCACTTTTCTTTGGGACAAGCAATAGTGGTGAATTCCAAGGTGAGGTGCTTGGTGAAATAATCCCTTCATCTAACAGTTCCTCTACCTGTTTATTAATTTCCATTCTATGAGAATGGGGTAGTCTGTACTGTTTTTGGTTTATTGGTGGTTGACCCACCAAAGTAGGGATATCATGCTTCAATACTGGAGTATATGATAAGCAATCTCCTTCTAACAAAAATATGTCATGGAAGGATGCACATATATTTTCCATGGAAGCCTTCTCTTCTTTGCTTATGTGAGGATCTAAATTAATAGATCCAAATAGCTTATCTAATCTTCCCCTCACGTTTTGTTCCGATATTATATTTATTGCGGAACTTATGTTTATTTTAAAATCATTGTAATTTGAAAATTCCGGTTTGAACTTTCTATCAATGATAAATTTGTCTTCTGACGAATTTAAAATTGGCACATAAACTATGCCATCTTTCACTTCGCTGAGTACTTCACCTAAGTAAACTCCTTGGGAAAGTTCTTGTTTGTGTATAACAACTTCTTTTAATGTTGTTTTAACACATAAAGGTACTATTTTTACAGTTCGAGCTTCTATTGCTGTTTCTGTATTGTATAGTACTCTGTTAAAGTCATTCATCGGCTTAAGCGTGAATGCTATTATTTTCTGACGTTTTTCATTGAAAAACGTTAATTTTTTATCTATAGCGTTTATGACAGTTCGGTTCCACAAATTGTCCCTACCTACTATTCCATCAGCTGGAACTCCTTGATCTAGTGACACTATGTGTAACTTTAAACTTAGATCTGGGTTCTGCTGGTGTTTAATAGTGGTTGTACCTAATGTGGTAACCTGTCCGCCAAATGCTCCACTTAAATCTTTTCGATTTTTTGTATCTGATTCTGGGAAATGCAACATTGCACTTTCTTTGACCAAACTTGTGTCAGCACCGGAATCTACCAACAAAATAAGTTTTCCATATCTGGCCTCTTTACAGGGCACTTCTATGAATACGTCCTTTTGATTTGCTTGGTAGAAATTCTCGTTATGCCTGCCATACAAGATGTGTCTCCCAGTTTCAGTATCTCTTGCGTTTGATACGCATTCTATGGGTTTTGCGAGGGAAGCCTCAACTACAGTATTCTGTGTATGATTTGTTTTCCCCGCATTACCTTGCTTTAAGTTATTACTCAAAACTTTATAATTTTTACTACTAGTAGGTAACGTATCAACTGCACTTTGTTGTGGTTGATTTACTGTTACTACTTTGTCAAAATTATTTAAGATTTCAGATGTAGTTAACGTATCAGCTGCATTTTCTTGTAGCTGATTTACTGTTACTAATTCATCTGAAATATTTTCTGAAACTTCATTTGTTTCATAATTAGTAGATAACGTACCAACTGCACTTTGTTGTGGTTGGTTTACTGTTACCACTTTATTAAAATTATTTGTAATTTTAGATGTAGTTAACGTATCAGCTGCACTTTCTTGTAGCTGATTTACTGTTACTACTTCTTTTGGCCCTAATTTACTAAGTTTTATGGGTCTCCAGACTATTGGCCGGTCTTGGGCCCCCCTTAGTTTCCCTGAGCCTTTTCGTAGTCTCTTTTGGCAAAACAATTTCCAATTTCATGTCCAATTCTCTTACACCAACCACATTTACTGGAGGACTGTTGTCCTCCTTGATGCCGCTGTGAATTTGAATTATTATCTTTTACGTTTTTCCCGATATCCGTTGTGTTTTGTGAACATTTTACGTTAGTCATGTGTCCATATTCTAAAGACTTGTCACAGAAAGGTGTGTTTTTCCTAACATAACAGTCCTCTCTTGTGTGACCCTTTTTATTACAATATGAGCACTTAATTGGCAGCTTTCTGGCGAAATATTTATTTGTACCCTCTTGCTTTCTCAGTGGAAATATTTCTTTTTCTAAAGAATGTTTCGTAATACTTGATTTCACTGGGAGTGCTTCTTCATTGCCGGACTGCACTACGTTAACTCCAGATAATAATCCTAAATCTCCTTGTATGACATCTTCCATTTTGATTGTTTCCTGTAACAATTTATCCAAGCTGTTTGTGTCCTCCCTTAACATCAATATCTTAAGCATTTTATTACGTAATCCTAACTTAAATGCTGTAATCACTGACTTATTCAATTCTTCTCTGAATATTACATCAGATAAATCTTTATAAGTTAATTTTATTATTTCTAAGGCTTCGTTTCTTAGCGTATTTATTCGTCTCGCGAATGTACGCAGTTCTTCTTCAGGAAGTTGGCGGGCGTTTCTTATTTGTTCTTGAATTAAATCAATAGATTTGGCTTTGATGTATGTTATTTTTAACAATTCATGTAGCTCTTCTAATGACTTTAGCTCATGAGATCTGATTAACTCAAATGCATCACCATGCAAATGAAGCCTAACGCTTGCTATGAGTTCAGGTTCTTCTTCAGCTTTAATAACTTTCCGCACTGCCTCACATCCTTCTATGAACCTATATAGATCCGATTTCAACGTTGGTGAACTAGCCCCTGAAAAATAGGGTACTATATTTTTCACTAACTTCGAGATTTCTAGGAAACCCATTATAGAGATAAATAAAACTTAATTAGTTTTCTGTTATGCTTAGGATTTCTGTTATATGTAAATCTACACAATTTTCCTAACAATTTTCCGTGGGTGTGTTTATTAAATTCTAAATCGTTCATTACCTCATATAAAATACATAAAAAGCTAAGTCAACAACTTTAAACGGTTGTTAACTTTAACAAAAAGCAAACGTTTTATTTTACGTGCTCTTTTTTTTATATATATTCCTTTTTGCTGTACAAATGCTCTACGTTTCAAATTTCCATAAGTGAATGAACGACCTACTGCATTAATAAATTTTGCCTACAAATTTGTATACAGAATTTTTGTGAGTTTACGCGACCTATCCCAACTTTGTTTAGAAAAGTGTATATAGCACTCATTAATTAGTGATACGAAATGCAAATCGTTAAACTTTATTTACTCCTTGTTTGGAATAATTTATACCCAATGACACACGGACCTCTGCAGAACACGAATCTTTGGAATATTTGAAAGTATTCCTCAGAACCAACAATAAAATTCTGCAAGGTTATTTACGATTTAGGACGAAAGGAAGTTAAAATTATTTACGAATACGCGAGTCTATGTAGAATAAACGGATCCTCAGAATTTGAAATATTCCTCGGAACCAAAAATAAATTCTACAAGACTTTCACTAAAACAAACAAATAACAAACGTTTTCCCGCGAAAATAACGTTTTTTACAAAAACAAACAAAACAAACTTTCTAAATTGGCTATAAACTTGTTTTTGTACAAGTTAAAAAATAAAAAGTTTGTTTACTTTCCCAGTACAATTGTTTGAATTTTTATTAACTTTCAATAAACAATCGGACCTTCTTTCAACAAAATTTAAATTTTCCCATAAAATTTCAACAATTGAGAAAAGTACTACTAAAAAAAAAAATTATTATATTGGAAAATTATTTATAAAAACGCGAGTCTATGTTGAATAACTGATCCTTCAGACACAAAATCTTTTTGGAACCCGATATACATTCAACAAGACAAAACCAAACTCTTATCGCGAAAATAATATCAAATTTCTCCCTAAAGATTCAATGGAGAAAAATAAAACAAACAACAATGTTGTACTCTTAATTTTCCCAAAAAATTACTATTTTGTAAACTTCCTATAAGTTTACAAAATTATTTCAACAATCCTATCCATTTAATTTGAAGAAAAATTACAAAAAAAAAAATATTATTTTGTGAACTTCCAATAAGTTCACAAAATTATTTCAATGAAACCTACTTCCCTAATCAATGATGCAGAACATGGACTATGAGGATCGCTCATAGTTCATGCTCCCAAGTTCGTGTGGATAATGCCTACAAATAGGCTGTACTGAAATTGTGATAGGCCTAAGCCGAAATGTTTTTTTTTTAAAGAAATTTATGGTTAGTGAATATTATTACAAGGATACTCAGCAATTTTATTTCCAACGCCGTCGTACAATTCTTTGATGTTGTAAATATCTAATCCTCTAGACTTCAATGTTGTTGTTGTACTTCTTTTGTGGTTCGGTAAACCGGCTGCGCCAATGTTGACTAGTCTGCTGCGTAGAAGTGAGAATCCTACCGGCTGACTAGTATTTCTGTACTGTGAAAGCTGTATCTGAAAAACAAAGTAAATTTGGGGTTAATAATATGAGGATACTTACCTTCTGGACTCGTAGCTACTCCTTTGAAATAAATAACACCAAACTTCATTTAGTCTTAAGTTCAGAACTAACTCTGCTTTTAATTTTAGATTTCATTTAACTTAACACCTATGATACCGATAATTACAATAACAAATTACATGCTAAAATAATTACTTAGGAATACAATAACAAAAACTTATTCTACTTTACCAAATCTTGGCCCACAAATAGTTGGCCTACAAAATTTGGCCTACAAATATTTATTTGACTTATGCAGAAATTGCATAAGTCTTATTTAACTCACCAAAGTAGTGAGGTCGACATATTTCCGGGTTTCACACCTGGCTTTTGCTTGCTGTTTTGTTGTTGCGTTTAAGTGCTTGGCGTTCTCATTCTTGTTAATTCTTAACAAGCAGAACTTGCACATAGCAACTTAAATTTATCAACAAAACAGCAAATACCCAAAAGTGTGCCGCAATTATTATTGAATGATGTTAAGCATCATCCCAAAAATATGCCATAATATGTTATTTGTTTAAATAAATGTTTGAATAACATATCATGTGTGGTAAAAACCCACAACACTTTAAAGTTCAGTAAACCAAAAGGTTTTATTTTTGCATGTCTTTGCATTTGTACTTGGGGGTTCACTGTACCGGGTAATTTGGGTTTTTGTTGTAATTTTGCTTTAGTAAGTGTTTAATTAGTATAAAGTGAGCCATTAAAAATTAATCATTCAGTAATAAAGTATTATTCAAGCGAATTCCGTGTTTTAATTTACTACTGAAAAGAGTCGCAGTTCAAGTGCTGTTGGCTCACTTTTTTTTGGGTGTTTAATTCATAAACAAATATGTTTATTAAAATGATAAAATTGAGGGCATCTAGAATATTTACAGCAGTAAATGATATGTCAAATTAAAGTACTCATCGAGCTAAGTGCACTAAAACTATCAGCTTCGAGTTTGGTTAATCAAAAGCTGAGGCATAAGCGTGGAAAGATTTGCTATTCCTTAACCTTTTTCAAGTACAGTGGAATCTTGATAAAAGCAACCAAAATGTCCCAGGGGTTGTTGCAAACATCGAAAAGTTGCAATTACTGGACAGATTTAAAAAATCAAAACTATGTAACATTTTGCATAGTAGATATATTCATATTGTATTGAAAAACAATATGTAGGAATTCATATGATATAATTTTATAACAAGAAATAAAAAAACTACATAAGAAATAAGAAATCAATTCCAAACAAATCACAATACAGAATAAAATCACAAGAAACAACTACGCTGTATACAATCATTGCACAGAGTTCCTGGAAATGCATGGCTACTTAGATTACTTTCAACTTTTAATGTTCGAAAAATGCTCAAAAAATTTTTAAGCTTATAATTGCAACCAAAAGTTGCTTTTATAGAGTAACACGTGGTAGCTTTGAAGAGGTTGCGTTTATTGGAAAGATGATTTTATCGAGATTCTACTGTAATTCACTGATTATTTACTAAAGCCTTGTACCTTGTGTCTAGATCTGGGAAAAATCCGCGAAAAACGATAAAAGCTTAAACTTATTTAAGCTATGCCTTTTAATATAAAAGCTAAGTGGTGTGAATTGATTAAGCGGTCTTTGAGAAAATTATATTTTAAAAATATTTTTGTATGAGGGCCACCCTAAATATGCACCCTAAAAAGAAGTTTGATAATCTATGACACCCGCTTGATCAATACTAACATACTGTAAAAATTTCATCAAAATTGACCGGATAGTTTTCGCGTCCATAAATTAACCCGACCAGGCGTCCCTTACAATTTTTTTTTTGTTTCGATCCAACAAATACAAAAACGCAATAAAAATATTTTTGTCCAGATAGCTTGTTTTAGTGACCATGCGCCATGCCACCGTTCAAAGATGCTCATCTTATTCAACTCAGCTGCCGACATCATTTTTAAGACATACTATTTTTTATTATTATTATTATTTCATTTATTTATGAATGCAAATTTTACTTAAATATATTTGTACTTAAAGTATTAATTATAAGAAACATAAAAATTTTTGATAATGTTTTACAATTCAAATAGAAATAAATTTATCCAAAAACATTGATAAATGCTGCAATTCTGTTGTTACCAAGAACAAGTGGCGAATGCAGTTACCATAAATCTAAGATGACATAAGAGAGAATGAGTGGGGTCTCAATACTTAAACAAAATTATTTGAAATATTAAAAATTATTTGAAAATATTGAAAATATAAATGAGCAAGAATAAACAAGAAACTTAAACCTTTGCAACAAGGGAAGTGTATTAAAAAGTAGGCTTTACAGACCTTTCGCAGAGAAAAAAAAAAAACAAAATCAACAAAAACTAGTTTTGAATTTAAATTATAAGATAAAACTAAAGAAAAAAATTACTGTAAAAGTTTGTTATAAAATCAAAATTGTATTTATTATTTCACTACAAATTTAATATTATATCAAAACACAAATAAGTGTATCGATGTCTCTATAATCAAGTTTCAAAAGCTATAATTTAACCTCTTTTAGAAAATTTCGTAGATTGCGTATGCATCTTATTGATTCTGGAAGGCTGTTAAAAAGTCTGAGAGCAACAGATAAATAATAACGAAAGAAATGCTGAGATGAATGATTTGGTATGAAATCCAAGTTTAGTCTGTTTGTCCTAAGGTCATAAGCCGAGTAAATTCTATTTTCTAAATAACCACTTCTGATAAAAAAAATTTTTAAAACTTTGAAAAAATATAGATGTTTGATGGACAATATGTTAAAATCTCGAAATAGCGGAAGACTTCTGATTACAGATGGTGCGAATAATATGTTTTTGTGCATTTAATAAACGATTTATCTTATTTAAATTAGTGCCTCCCCAGCACACTAGCCCGTAATTTATTTTTGAGTGAAAGATACCATTTTTGACTGCAATATTTTTTTAAATGATATAGTTGCCTATTAACAGCAGTTAGATATTTTTTTAAAGCATAAGTATGGTCATTCCAGGACAATTTCCAGTCAAGTATTAAGCCCAAGTATTTAAAAGACTTAACCCAATCAATATCAAAACAGTTTTTGGAGCAGATGCATTTGTCATTGTAGGTTTGCAAGACGGAAGAATATTTACAACATGAACTATCACCCAAAAATTTTTTACACTCGGAAGAATGAAACATGAGATTGCAAAAATTACGCTCCTTTTCTGAAACATTAAAATGCATTAGTTTCGTTTTTCACTTAACACTAGCTTATGTGTTATAAACCAGTGTCTTAAAATGGATAAATCGCGATTAATATCAGCAGTCATATTAAGAATTGAATTACTCGTGTAAATACATGCCATGTCATCCGCAAAAGCTAGAATTTTACTACAGAGGTTTTGGGAAAAAATGGAATTTATGAAGATTAAAAAAAGAATGGGTCCAAGGACTGAACCTTGAGGAACACCAATATTTATATCTGAAAAATTCCTAAATAGATTCTCAATTTTAACCCGCTGCCTTCTACCTGTTAAATATGAATTGAACCAATTATAAATTGGTCCTCTAAAGCCACATTTGTACAGTTTGTTCAAAAGAATTTGGTGGTCATGTCGAATGCTTTCGTTATATCGATGAGCAAAGTCGAGCAAACTTTTTTTTGATTTAGACCAGAGTTTATAGGGTTACTGAAGTGTTTTTTAATAAACGAACTAAACGCTGTCAGTTTCTAAGTTCAAGTCAATGTTCTTTCTTTATTCAATTTATGCTTAACCTATTTGTACATAAATTAACATACGATAATACAGTTCTTATATAAACTAAGTATGTATGTATGTGTAGAGAGAGATAGAATTAAGTACATGTAAAGTAGGTATATGCAGCAAACAACGCTACCAATACTTTCAGACTTGAGAGTTATAGAATTTACACTTCACAACTTAACTTTACTTTACAACTTGAATACTTGGCAAACCTTCTCGAAAGCCAAACTGCACGGAAAAAACGAAACTCGAAATTATTGTAAATATTAATCAAAATTTAAGAGAAATTAGTAGGTAATTTAGTAATTTAGAAACGGTTCGAGTGTTTATTAAAAATTACTAAGCGTTATATAAAAATTGCATCAAGCAGGCATTAATTTTTCGAATGCAAGTTTTTAATTTTTACAAAGTAGATTTTAAAATTTCTGCAATAATTTATTATATTTTAAAAGAACTGTACTATTTTTTAAAAAGTACATTATAAAGTTTTTATGATGAAATAATAATAACTGAAATTTATTTTAAAATTTTTTTGTACGTTGAACAAAATCGGGACGGTCAGCGAGTTTCCGTTGCCGCTTTCCCGACCCCGTCCCGTTCTGTTCTTCTTACTTCAAAGCCAATTAGTAAGAGTTTGGCAAGCCTTATATATATATTTTTTTGCATGAACATGTTGAGAACTCAAACAGAGTACAAATTAAACACAAAAGAGAAATAAAATTCAATATAATAAAAATTAATAATCTTGAAATAATTTTTCTATAACTACTTTTTAAAAACTATAAAGCGGGAATCATATATTACAATATGATATATATAAAAATTATAATGTGGCAATTTATTAAAATTTAATAAATTCTTTGTAAAATTTCAAAGTTTTTAGGTGATAATTAAAATGAAGAAAATAATTTTTAAAATGCACTTATTAAAAAATGTAAAATGAAAATATTTACAAACTAGAATAGAATTTTTAATAAGGATTTTCTATTTATTAATATAAAAAAGTAACATTTGTTTTCAGATTTTAATTTTTATAATCTCCTATTAATTTTTAATAAAATTTGAGTTGGTGTTTTTTCCGTGTGGCGTTCACTGAAGAATTTCGTTTTATTTAAAAACTTTATCATTCTTTTTTTCACTGCTTTTTCAAAAATCTTCGAAAAAACAGAAATAATTGAAATGGGCCTGTAATTATTTAATATCATTTTATTACCTTTTTAAATAAGGGAATGACTTCAGATTTTTTTAGCTCTTCTGGAAATATGCTTGCAGAGATACTATTATTAAATATTACACAAAGAACATCAACAATATTTAAAGCAATGTGCTCAATAAATATATTAGAGAAACTCCCATCTGTACTAGAGTTAGAATTTTTAAGAGAATTAATAATTTTAAATAGCTCTAAAGATGTGATAAGCTCGAAGAATATACTTTTAGAGGAGAATTGTTCATCCTTTAAGCTAGTGTTGGCCATTTACCCTCCCGCGGTCACATTGCCCGTTGCGGGCCATCATTCGGCCCGCCGTGCAGTTGCTGATTTCTATGCGCTGATTCGCACGCAAATTGAATCTGCGAGAAACCCAGTCGGAATCAAACGTGCAAAAACAAAACAAATGCAAACAAAAATATTATTTATGCGAAAGGCAATTTTTAAGCATGTATTATTGAAATATTATTTAATAGTTGTAAAAAATTGAATTTCATGGAAAAATAGTCACCGATATTGCGTCTGGCGTCATCACAAAATATTGAACCAGATATTGAAAGTCTTATTTTTAGTAAACTCTGTTAATATGTTTGTATAACATACATATGTATAAAATTTATGAAATGTTTTTATTTGTTGTTTAATAAAAATACAATTATTTTATATGCCAACATTTATCTTTATTTATTAACATCAGTGATGCACGAATTTCTACTGGGTCATTTTTTCTATACGAGGAAAAGACAAAACACATTTATTTTAATTTTTTTTTTCGTTGGAATTTCTTCACACATTTGTACACATACTAGCGCGAAATGTTTGTTGTAAACGTCAGCGCGCTGTCGACTTTTGGGCACCGCAGCTGGCCATCCCTACTTTAAGCAATCACAAGTACAACTATTGAGACCATAATCCGACACAACTTCACGGCCTATTGCAGAAAAAAACTTATTAAAAGAATTAGCAATTGTTTGTCTGTCTGAGACAATCACCTCATCTACAATTAATTCGCTCATATGATCAATCACGTGTTTTTTATTTAGTAGGTTATTGACTAGTTGCCACTCTCCTTTCACGTTGCCCTGAGCCTTTAGGAATTCATTGGTGTAAAAATTGTTTTTACAAATGGTAGATTCACTTGCGATTTGTTTGCATAGGTTCTTGTAATTAGCTTTAATATTTTCATTACCAGGGTAATTAACGCTCTTTTTAAATAATTTCTTTTTCTTTTCAATTTTTTTGACTAACTCCAATGAAATCCACGGCTTTAGCCTCTTTAGTTTGCAATTCTTATTTTGCTTTCTAACAGTGCATGCAGTGGCATGGTTTACTAATATTTCATTGAATAAACTAAATGCAATAGACCAGTGATGGCGAACCTATGGCACGCGTGCCATGAGTGGCACCCGAGAGAATTTTGATGACACCCGAAATTTTTACGATTTTAAGTAAAAATTTTAAATACATACTTGTTTTAAAAATCTACTTCTTTTACAATAAATTTTTTACAAATTGTAAATCCAATATTCTTTTCATTTCCGTCCAGATACATATACTTACGTACAGTTAAATTTAACAATATATCAGTTCATGAATTTAGAAAACTTCGAGATGCAATTGATGGATTTTCAATCTACATAGTTCGATATGGAAACAAAAATTCATAGATTTAAGAATCATTTTGGAAGAAATCGAAAGAGATAGATTAATTGGAGCAGTCCAGAGTAATGCTGAATATGAAATACTAACAACTTGGAAATCTATTCCAGATAATTTTTCATGCCTTAAAAAAATAGCAATGGCTATTTTAACAATATTTTCATCGACTTATTCTTGTGAAACATTGTTTCCTTCAATGAATTTGATTAAATCAGGATAGCAGTACCTCTTGTATTTTATTAAAAGCTACGAGTTATGACCCAAATATGAAATATTTATAATTTAGCATACAACAACACAAATCTCATTAATAATGACATTATAAGTTTTTTTTGCAGATACATACTTAGATCTTTAATTAAATAAGTGACTTAGATCAGGGGTTCTTAAACTTATGTAGTTCGAGGACCCCTTATCGAGCAAAATTTGTTTTGCGGACCCCTCCCCAACCCTAGACATTTGACGTCGTTCTTAAGCTTAATTTTGGGCTCAATAATGACAAAGACACTCAGGCTTGCCAACCGTTTGGTTTTCACCCGGACAGTCTGGTTTTTGAGAGCTTGGTCCAGCTATCAAACTCAACCAAGCATAAAATGTCCGGTTATCTGACGAGGTTAGGGAACGAATTAATTTTTTTTGGCTTTAATTTTTCCGGTTTTTAAAGGTATTTTCAACACTATGTCCGGTTTCCTAAGGTCTTAAAGTTGACAAGCTTACTCGTTTATAAGGGCAAACATTTTTTATTAGGATTTTCATGTAATTAAAACACAAAATGAATAAAAATTGTGGAAATGTAAAGGAATTCAAAAAGTTACAAGTCAAAGTATGTATGTAAATTAAACTCAGACAAATATTTCTTGGTCAAAATAAAGCTAAGAAAATAAATTGTTTTTTTTTTTAAATCTTTTTTAATAAAGAATATAATAATAAAAATTATTTTTTTGGTAACTTTGTGTTATTTTATAAGCGAAATTTGTTATATTTTCTTCTGTGGAAGTTTTTACTTAATCAGATGGATGATGTTGTTTTCTTGAAACCAAATCCACAATGTCGGGCTTTATATTCTTAAGTTTTATCCTCAGGTTTGCTTCTACATTAAACTTGTTTCTATACTATGATTTTATGTATAATAGTACCAAAAAAGCCTTTTCACACAAATACGTTGTACATAACGGAAACAAGTTTTGGAGGGCCTTATTTGCAACTGCAGGGTAATCGGATTTTAAGAGTTACCAAAAGTTAGTTGGCTCAATTTTATTGAACTTTAGTTTCAAAGACGTATCGCAAGAGATATCCACGCGCACATCTTGCTCTAATGTCGATAATTGGTTAGCATTACTGACATCTGTGTTAAATGGATCCCTGATCCCATCGTTAACAGAAGCAGGACAAGGAAAATACTTTTGGAAGCTGATTTTTAGAGGCATCAAAAAGCATCCGAGTTTCTTCATTATTGAGTTCTCTATAAGGAAATTCTATAAAATCGCTGAGTGTTGGAAAAGACTCATACACACACTTTTGAATGCGTTTTGACCATAATTCCATTTTTTTTTTGTAGTCGCTTCAGCTTCACATAAATTTAAAGTTGAAGATAAAAACTTTAAATTTATATGAAGCTGCACCTTGTAGATTCAAACTGAAATTTACAAAAATTGATGATGTTGTAAAAGAGTGGAAAGAGTGGCAAGAGTTAGGTGCTGGGCATTCCGGGTTTGAACAAAAGTAAATGCACACTTTGTTTTTTTAAAAATAATTTTTAATAAATGAGTTATTTGAATAAAGCGAAAAGTTCGATGATGTAAAATTATTTGATGTCAAAATTGTGTCGCGGACCCCCAGGGGTCCGCGGACCACAGTTTAAGAATCTCTGACTTAGATGATATCGGGGAACAAACAAACTAGATGTTTATAAAAATGAAATTTTGCAGTGTACTTGTGGCCACGAAAAAATAGAAATCGGTGAAAAACTTCAAATATTATTTCGTTTACGTAAAGCAAAAAAAAATTGATTGTAAAATGACGAAGTTGGGACCGATTGAATGAATAATTCCAAGTCCATATTTTCTTAATAAATTAATTTTTTCGACAATTTGTTGAGTTTAATCTCTATATTTTTTGCTGTTTTAGTATTATTAGAATAAGTTTGTTTAAAACTTCTGATTGCTCAGAATGCACCGGTTATTGTGGAAAGAAACTAGGCCGAAAAACTTACATTTCTACTTTTTCGTGGCCACAGAATCAACTGTAAGACTTGCTTTTTTTTAAAAATCTGGTAATTTTTCAGTAATATATTTTCAATCGCTCATCCTATAAAATAATTCACTCATATTTTTTTTTGTCATTTTAATACCTTTAATTTGGTATCAAAAACGATTAAATTGAGCATTTCTAGCTCAAGATATAAATTTTAAAGTGAAAAGAGGTCGAAAAAATTAGAAAACTACAATATCTCAAAAATTGTACTATAAAAAAATTTTATTTTCCTTTCATCAAAGGAACAAAAACAAAAACTTTTTTTTATTACCATTAGACTCAAAAAATTGTCGAAAAAATTAATATATTCAGAAAATGTTGCATTTTATTCACTCATTCAATCATTCCTAACGTTGTCATAAGATCGATTTTCTTTTGGTATATCTTAATTTTTGCGTAAAAGTATCAGCTTTAGGAACATGTAGTAAAATTATTTAAATTATTTGTGTTTATTTTATTTTTTCGTGGCCAAAGAATCAAATGTAAAATTTAATTTTTTTTTAAAATCTTGCCTGTTTTCATCGATATCTTTATCATCGATATCATTTTAATACCTTTAATTCGGTGCCAAGCACAATGAAATTGGACATTCTTAGCTCAAGATATGAATTTTAAAGTGAAAGAAGGTCGAAAAAACACAATATCTCGAAAACTGTAACATTAAAAAAAATTTTAATTTTATTTCTGAATTCAGCAGGAAAAACTACATTAGAAAAGTAAATTTTTATCAATGGAACATTTCGAGTGTAAACTAGTTTTATTCTTTATTTTATTATAATAAAATTTTGATTTTATTATTTGATTTCAACTACAATATATTTTATTTAAATTTTTTATTAATTTTTAAACATTAATTAATTAATGGTTCTTCAATTTATTTACATAAACATATTAGGCCTTGTTTTTATTATTTTATTTTCACGGCACGCGTCATATTATAGTATATAAAAAAAAATTTATGGCACGCAAGCTCTAAAAGGTTCGCCATCACTGCAATAGACGGATTTATTTCATTGTAAACACTATCCCAGGATTCATGGAAGAGACGACTATTTAATGCAATGAAGTCTGTTTTTGTGTGAAAAGATTCACTGCGAGATATTTCGTTTATAAATTTTTTTGCATTTTGAAAACAGAGGCATGTCATAAAATGATCAGAAATATCAAGTCGAGCTACAGAGCTACATATTGATATGTTATTAGAACGGCCTAAGCGCACAAAAATGTGATCTATACACGTTTCTGAAGTGTCAGTGATTCTTGTTGGTTGATTGATGCATGACTCCAAGCCATACGAGGAGAGAAGCATCAAATATTTATCGGCAAACTCAGAGTCTATTAATAAATTCAAATGTATATCTCCAACAAGGACAACATTTTGGGTATTATCATCTGACAATAGGGTACATTCAAAAATGTTTCAGGTGGAGAGGTATGAAACCTATAAATGCAGTAGAAAGAATAATTTCTATTATCTATTTTGCATTTTATTCTTAAAACATCGGCACTACTTAAGCAAAAAGAACTAAAATCACAGTTATACTCATTTTTAACAAACACTCCAACGCCCCCAGATGAATATGAATCGTTGCACTTGGCAAGAAATTTATACCCATACAAATCATATAAAGAAGTTTCTTCTTCAAAGATCCACTTTTCTGATAAGAAGATAAAATCAGGCTTACAAAAAAGAGTCAATATGTAAGATAAGAGAATCAAAATTTTTTCGTAAGCTACGTATGTTTTAATGAATCAAGTAAAAACTATTAAGATTGGTTGGAACGGAAGAGATCTTGTCAAAAGAGATATTCTCACAATGCGCATACGGAAGTGAATTTATTGCTATAATATATTCATTTTCCTTTTTGCGCATTAAGATCTTACCATTTCCAACCCAAAGAAACTTGTAATTTTTTTCTTTCTTTAAACTTTGACAGGCTCTAAATAATTTTCTTTTTTCAACTGACACTTTCATTTATATAAATATTTGATACATTATGGGAATTGCTAAAAATCTTGCTGCAAAGATTTTTTCTGTTTTTATATTTAGCCTTTAAAACTTTTTTCTTTAAAAAACGAGAAACAAATTTAATACACAAGACATCAAGGGTCGCATTCGTAGCAGCACTGTTGTTAAACTGCGCATGTAAAAACCATTGTCTAATTAGGGAAGCTCCTGGTTCAAATCCCGGCGACGACATAATTTTTTTTTTTTTTAATTTTTTTATTTTTTAATTTAAAAGTATTAAAAAAACAAAAAAACAAGAAGAACTATAAATATATTGAAAATATCTTGAAAACTGCCTTTTATATTAAAAAATAACGGACTCCTTTTTTATTATTAACATAAAAGGCAGTTTTCAAGATATTTTCAGTTTATACAAATACAGTTCTCTTCTACATTTAAATTAAAAAAAAGATATGTGCAGTTCACACGCGGTAGAAGTGAAACTGCGAAAGAATGAGATGAAAATGTTCTATTAAAATGATAAAAATTGACGGGATCTTGAATAGGTACAACAAGGCTTTGGTAAATAACCAGTGAATTACTGTAGAATCTCGATAAAAGTAACTCCGATAAAAGCAACTTTCCAATAAACACAACCTCTACCACGTGTTACTCTATAAAAGCAACTTTTGGTTGCATTTTTTAGCATTTTACGAAGAATTTTGGGAAAATTTTTGAACTTTAAAAGTTGAAAGTAATCTAAGTAGCCATGCATTTCCAGGAACTCTGTGCAATGATTGTATACAGCGTAGTTGTTTCTTGTGATTTTATTCTGTATTGTGATTTGTTTGGAATTGATTTCTTATTTCTTATGTAGTTTTTTTATTTCTTGTTATAAAATTATATCATATGAATTCCTACATATTGTTTTTCAATAAAATATGAATATACTATGCAAAATGTTACATAGTTTTCATTTTTTAAATCTGTCCAGTAATTGCAACTTTTCAATGTTTGCAACATCCCCTGGGACATTTTGGTTGCTTTTATCGAGATTCCACTGTACTTGAAAAAATTAAGAAATAGCAAATCTTTCCATTCTTTTCTTCTTTCCTCAGCTTTTGATTAACCAAACTCGAAGCTGACAGTTTTAGTGCACTTAGCTCGATGAGTACTTGAATTTAACATATCATTTACTGCTGTAGATATTCTAGATGCCGTCAATTTTATCATTTTAATAAACATTTTCGTCGCATTCTACCGCAGTTTAGTTTTCTTAAGGTTTTTTTTTTTTGTTCTATTTAATTTCGTCTATTTTTGTTTTTTCATTGCATTTATGTAAGTCCACGCAATAAACACAAAAAAGCTTATGCGACGGCAGTCTGTCGCGTAACATAGTAATTTATGCGACAGCTTCGTTCGTTTTACCGAGTACCCATCGGAAATCGTTTTTTTGCAGTTCACACGCGGTAGAACTGCCTGCACACACTTCGTGCGTTCTAAGGTTACTAATACATGTTATGTTTTTACATGTACGTAATTTAATGCTGAGTACTAATTTTATGAAAGTGTTCTAATATGAATGTAATTGAATAATTAAAGCATTATGCAAAGAGTGGTTTAAAACTAATAAAATTACAAATTATTTTAAATGAATTTCATGAAAAATTATTAAAAAGGAGAATTTCATAAATCTAATATAACAGTCATGAAATGACTGAACACCGGCCACCTTGGCAGCAACCGCTGCTAATACAATGGTAGTTTGGCCAACTTGTGGATTTGCCTACAGCAAGTTCCAGATTTGGTCTTAATCGTTGCGGCGCGCACACCTTTATCAGTTTGTTGTCTGTGCCCACGAAATTCGTGGCGTCGGATTTACCTTAGAGGCACACTAGACCAGTGCCTAGGGAGGCACGATTTTAGGGGCGGCAAATTTTGGGAACTTTGAAACTTTTTTTTGTAATTTTTTAAATTCAGTTACACAGAGGGAAAAAAATGCAAATACTGGGCACGGTTCGCTTGAACCAAGATCAAGATCGATAAAATTGTCAACCAAATCTGACAATGCACAATTATTATATAGTGTCTTGAGATTCCAAATACATAATCCACGAAATCGGATCTGCTCATTTCCTCGTTTTATGGCCATTTTAAGGTTAGCACTTTGGCCGACACGGTTCGTTTCAAACAAAGTCAAGATCGGTAAATATTGTTAACCAAATCTGACAATGCACAATTATTATTTATGGCCATTTTAAGTTAAACGCTTTTACCGATAATTTTAATAAAATTATGAAGCGAACCGTGTAGTTTTTGATGCTTTTAAGATCAAGTGAAATTTTAAAATATGCTATGATAACTGTCGTTTATGTCGCTGAACACGATAAAGTCACATATTTTTGCAATTATGTAAGCGCTTTTGTGTTATTCACAATTTTCATGAAAAAAAAACGATACAAAATAATTTTTTTTTTGTCGGCCGAAAAAGTGAAAATTAAAATTTTTTTACTCTCTTTTGTGGGCTTAAAAAGTATTTTTAACTACAAAGTCCACGAAGAAAAAAAAAGAAAAATGTTTTTATATATGTTATGTTATTCATCATTTTCCATGGAAAAGAATGGAAAATTTAAAAAAAAAATTCTTTTGGGCCTAAAACTAGTGAAAATTATTTTAAATTATAATTTTGTTTTATGAATTTTTGAGGAATTTTCGACTACAAGGCTCACCAAAAAACAATCAATTAAAAAACTTTTATATTTGTTGTGTTATTCAGTTTTTCATGAAAAAAAAATTTTAAAAACTCATTTGGGCCTAGAAACTAATGAAAAATAATTTTTATATATTTTTGTTTCATGATTTTTAAAAGTATTTTTGTTTACAAAGTCCACAAAGGATAGCAAATTAAAAAAATTTAAATTTAACATTATTTAATCGAACTTACAGTCATTAAGCAAAGACCAATATTGTAAATTTTTACTTATTGATCAATGCTATTTTTCAACAAACATGACAAAGATAACAAATGGAACAATTTTAACCTGGTAATTGGTGACATGTTTCAGCTATTACCAATAGCCTCATCAGACCAGTTTGGTTAATTTCTGTACATGGACTCGAACCCCTGACCGTTCATGCATTGCAATTGCATATTTTTGCGACGGCCGCTCTAACACTTGAGCTACTGAAGGACTTGTCATGAGGTGTACAGAGTGCGCATATTCCATTTGTCATCTTTTGTCACTTTCTCTCTTGCTGCCATAGCCGTTAGACCGTCGGCCTAAAGTCATGCTATGATTTATTTTTCGAAATTGTGATGTTGCCAGCCACATATTTTTGAAATTCGGCGTGCTCTCCATATGGTTTTAAGAAAGTTGATTTTAGCGACTGATTATTTTATAATTAAATATTGGTCTTTGCTTAATGACTGTAAGTTCGATTAAATAATGTTTAATTATAAAATAATCAGTCGCTAAAATCAACTTTCTTAAAACCATATGGAGAGCACGCCGAATTTCAAAAATATGTGGCTGGCAACACCACAATTTCGAAAAATAAATCATAGCATGACTTTAGGCCGACGGTCTAACGGCTATGGCAGCAAGCGAGAAAGTGACAAAAGATGACAAATGGAATATGCGCACTCTGTACACCTCATGACAAGTCCCTCAGTAGCTCAAGTGTTAGAGCGGCCGTCGCAAAAATATGCAATTGCAATGCATGAACGGTCAGGGGTTCGAGTCCATGTACAGAAATTAACCAAACTGGTCTGATGAGGCTATTGGTAATAGCCGAAACATGTCACCAATTACCAGGTTAAAATTGTTCCATTTGTTATCTTTGTCATGTTTGTTGAAAAATAGCATTGATCAATAAGTAAAAATTTACAATATTGGTCTTTGCTTAATGACTGTAAGTTCGATTAAATAATGTTTAATTATAAAATAATCAGTCGCTAAAATCAACTTTCTTAAAATTTAAATTTTTAATGACTTATTCTCAATTTTTTCTAGAACGCATTTTTATCAATATTATCGGTAAAAGCGTTTACCTTAAATTGACCATAAACCGAGTAAGTGATTAGGTACGATTATGCAAATCATGTTTTGGAATCTGCGAACACTAAATAATAATTGTGCATTGTTAGATTTGGTTGACAATTTGTACCGATTTTGATCTTGTTTGAAACGAACCATGTCGGCCAAAGTAAAACCTTAAAACGGCCATAAAACGAGTAAATTTGCAGATCCGATTTCGCGGATTATGTATTTGGAATCCCAAGATACTATATAATAATTGTGCATTGTCAGATTTGGTTGACAATATTATTGATCTTGATCTTGGTTCAAGTGAACAGCAGTATAAAAATTTTTTTAAAAAAAAATTTAACTTACATATGTTTCAAAGTAGCAAATAGTACATTTGCGTTGATCAACTTTTCCCAAAAATTTTTAATTGCAATCGTGATTTTCGTATTACATATTTTGTAAAGTTGCAAATAAGTTTGCTTCGTTTTTTCAGCAGTTTAAAAATTTAAAGAAATTTTAACTTATGTTTCAAAGTAGCAAATTTGCGTTGATCTATTTTTCCAAAACGATTTTAATTGCAAACGTGTTTTTGAAATAGCAATCGTATTACCTGATAAAGTTGCAAAACAGTTTGCTTCTTTATTTCAGCAGCATAAAAATTAAAAAAAAAAATTTATTTTATGTTTCAAAGTAGCAAAAAGCAAATTTGCTTTGTTTCAAAAGATTTTAAATCCAGGGAATTGAGTGTTTAGATTTTAAAAATAGCAATTGTTTTATGTATAGAATACAGTTGCAAATAAATTTGCTTCTGACTTTAGCAGCATATGATGGAAATAATTTTTAATTTATATTTTGAAGTAGCAAATAGCAAATTTGCCTTGATCAAAAAATTCTTTGTTCAAACGATATCAATTGCAAATGTTATTTTGAAACAGCAATCCTATTCGGTAAAGTTGCAAAGCAGTTTGTTTCTTTATTCAGCAACATAAAAAAATCTATTTATGTTTCAAAGTAGCAAATATACTGTTTCAAAAGTTTTAATTCCAGGACTACGAATTCAATTTTTGTAAAATTTTATAGCAAATTTGCTTTGTCGGAATTTTCCAACAAATGTTAGAAATCAAATGCCAATACAAATCTGCGTTAGGGTAGCAACAACTTTTTAAATTAATTTGCTTTGTAGGGTTTTTCCAACAAAGTGTTTGAAAAAAATTGCTTATGCAAATGATTTTTAGGATTTTTGTACAGTTGCAAAAAAACTGTTTCTTAACTTTAGCAACTGAAAATTAGTTAGAAATACCAAAAAAAAATTTTTTCTGAGCTAAACCAACAACAAACGTGGTTTTTCAAAAAATGGTGGTCTAACTGCACTAGAATGTCCGTTTTTCCCGCACTTTCTAGAAAAATATTCAATCTAAATTTTCGTATCTTAAAATAATTTTTATAACATCTGTAACTTTTTTCTTGCCTCGACTGTATATGGCGTGTTCACACATACATATGTATCGAATGTTTATGTTCGAATGTACGTAGCTGGTGACAACAACAACAACACTAATATAGTAATGCTTGGGCTGTGCAGCTGTGTAGAGTGTCTACATACATACGTTGTTTTTTTTTACGCAAATTAGCAATTTGTAATTTGCTTGATTAATGATATTTATTTTATTTCTTGAAATTATGTTTAACTCACTGTGATTCCGTCTTTAATTATCTTTCTCTACCAATTTCTGTATCTTCCTACTACATCTTCTAATTATCTCTTGCGTGTACTCTTTGTATTGATATTTGAAATTTTTGTCTTGTTTTCCTGTGATTTGGTTCAATTTTCTTGTTCTGTTTTCATGTGATTTGTTTCAATTTTTCATATGAAACTACCTATGTAGTTATTTTTGTTCGTTTTACTTTTTTTTTTCAACAGCTATTTTTTTTTTTCATTTGATGTGTTTGCTGTGATGGTTTTATGTCGACTCAAAACTCTCGCTAGTTTGCAACTCCTATGAAGTGCGCTAGAAGCTTTGAGTAAACTTGATAGAAAGCTTTTATTTTCTATTTTTAGATTTCACTTTTCTGTGCTCAGCGGGAATGGAGCAAATTAAAAAAAAAAATAAAATAATAATGTAGCTAATGAAATCGAACTTTTTTATTTTTGTGCTCTGCGAAGCTGGAGCAAAATTACTTTTTGTGCTCCGAGGGAATGGAGCAAGTAAAATGGGGGATGTTTTTGATTTCACTTATTTGTGCTCAGCGGGATTGGAGCAAATGAAAAAATTGAAATTAAGAAGGCTTTTATGAAAAAAACTTTTATGTTTTTTAATTTTATTTTACTTTTTTTGTGCTCAGCGGGATTGGAGCAAGTAAAAATACGAATTAATAAGGCTTTTATATGTAAAATGAAAAAAGCTTTTATGTTTTTTGATTTTATTTTACTTTTTTTTGTGCTCAGCGGGATTGGAGCAAGTAAAATGGGGGTTGTTTTTGATTTCACTTATTTGTGCTCAGCGGGATTGGAGCAAATGAAATTGAGATTGAGAAGGCTTTTATGTAAAATAAAAAAAGCTTTTATGTTTTTTGATTTTATTTTACTTTTTTTTTGTGCTCAGCGGGATTGGAGCAAGTAAAATGGAGCTTTTTTTTTATTTAACTTATTTGTGCTCAGCGGGATTGGAGCAAATGAAAAATTGAGATTTTTTGATTATCAATTTTTTGTGCTCAGCAATTTTGGAGCAAATGAACTTTAAATTTTTTGATTTCACTTTCAATATTAAAGAAATAACTGCTTACTTACTCTCTTGGAGTTTTGCGTGGGTATAGGCGATCAGCTTCACGGTAGGCTCGAAGTTCCATGTTTAACTATCGGGTTTCTTGATGAGTGGACTGTATGGATTTATGATTGCTGTACCTTTATGTTCCTTATGATTGATGGGATGGCTAGTGATGGTTTGCGCTGCAGATATTTAACTCGGCACCTGATAAAGTCGGCTATATGAAGAGCCAATGTACACTCGGGTTATATGTATATATGAAATAATGAACACGATAAATTTACGAGTTTACAATTGAACTTTATTTTTAAAAAAAACTTGAGATGTTAATTCAGTGCCGGTTATGGATAAAAGAGAATGATCTAAAGCTTTTGGTTTTACTCATCACCTCGGTTTCATACATTTGGTCGTAACTGTTACGAAGTACCAACTACGTACTTGTAATACCAGCATACCAACATTTACAATATTATTCAAAACTCGGAGGTGTTTTGAGTTGCGTATTCACAATAGATTTACAAAATAAAATATTATCGAAATTCAGTTACTTTTAAGAAAAGTTGGATATAAATTCAAACATTAAAAATAGGTTTTAATAAGAGTTAGAGTTAAAATTCAAATTTAGTTTACGTTTTATAAGAATATAATATAAAATTATCTCTGGCTTAAACAAGTTCTCTATTTTCTGCCCTAAGTGGCAATAAAAAAATAATAAAACTAATTGTTAATTAATAAACAAGTGTGAAAAAAATGCCGGTTGAGCGCTCACCTCCATCCGAAAAAAAAGACTCGTCGGTCAGTGAAAAAATTCTCAGCAACTCTGTGCCAAAAATTGAGTGCGGAAAAAAAAAAAAGTTGCTCTCCTGATAAAACGGATAGTGTTAAAATGCAAGCTAGTGCGCGTACCCATACTAAATTACCACCCACCAAGCAAGCGATCTCGTACCCATACTAAAGTACCACCCACCAAGCAAGCGATCACTTCCGCGCAAAAGCCTAACGCAGTACACACACACCAGCAAGTATTTAAAGCAGCCCAGCAGACAATTGAGCAAGGCCTTCCTCGGAGAAGGCATGCTAGCACTGCTGCGATGGTAAGATGCCTTCTCAAAACAAAAATTTCATGCAAATAAAAATATTTATACTATTTTTTTTTTTTATTATGATTTTTTTTTGTTTACATTCTGTTAATATCAGCAATAAGTAAATTTTATAATTAGTGAAATTTTAATTAGCAGAATAGTGACACTCCCTTGAGTGTACACTCATGAAACTCTTTCAAAGCCATTTTATTGTTATTTATTAAATATCATTACAAATTGAATTAAATAAAAAAATCTCGAATCAGAAAGCATTGCAACATATGAACTGAATAAATACATGGAGTCCTTCCCACAGCAGGCATGCTATTAGGCCTGATATGGGAAGGACTCTATGTATTTTTTCATTTCATATGTTGCAATGTTTTATGATTCGAAATAACTTTTTTGTCATTGCATTGTACATATACGACATTAAAAGTAGATAAATGGTTGGAAGTAAAGAACGATGTGCATGTTGCTAGGTTGGTGTTCTATTTCATGTTATTGATAAGGTGATGGCGGCAGAGTGTTGTGTATTCAATGTTAAATTATAAATTAAGAAAATGTCACAACAAATAAACATTAAAAATATCAACGCAAGTGCAAGTGAGGTGACGCGGATAAAAAAAAATTAACTCAGAGTCGCACGGCGCCGCGGCGTATTAAAATTTAATCTTTTCCAAGTTCTGCTAAGACCACTCCTAAGGTAAGCGCTCTTAGAAGGCCTGCTTGAGAAGGCCTGTTTTATCGGGACATTTCATATAAAAAAGAAAGTAAGTTTGAATGGAGGTGGCAAGGCCTTAATCTTACCAAGGAAGGCCAGCTAGAAGCACTGCTAGCTCCTGCCCTTGCCTACTGAGAGGGGTCGGCAAAGAATACTAACGCAACCGTGTCAGTATGAGTGAGAATGCGAAAATTTCAAAGTTTGAAAGTAAAACGGAATAAAATGTACGTAAATGTTAAGAAAACAGAGCATAAAGGAAAGTGGTCTTGCTTGTTCAACAGTCGCATACGAACTGATCTGATATTTATTTATTCTCTTTTGTTGTATACGTATAAGTTAAGGATCACTCTAACACTGGCTTAGTTGGGATCACTCTAATTTGCAATAAGTAATTACAACTTCAAATATTGCTGATCAAGCGTCTGCGATATTTCCGTTCTTTGTTTAAGTCAGCGAAACGTTGACCATTAAAAAATTCATTAAATTTCAAAAGAAATAAAAGTGCTGACTCTTCATACAAAAGCAAATTTAGCTTGTAAGATTTGATTTTGTATTCAGTTCGTTTGCAATGTCCAATTCCAAAAGTCGTTTTAATTAAATAAAAAGTAAAACAAAAATAAAAGTATTTTTAAATAAAAAATAAAAATATTATTTTATTTATCCACATCACACTGGTGGATTTATTAACTGGCGCCCAACGTGTGTGTTGATTAAGAAGGGCCTAATCCTGTCGGGTTGTTATATAAAACAAGGGACAGGTCATATTTAAGTCGGAGGATTACAAGTCACGGAGTGGTGCCCTAGTAGAGATATCAAACGGGAGTTCTGACTGAAACGGGAGTAAAGACTACACCGACATTGACATCAAAACCCAGGACTTCAGCAGCGGACTCAACTAAACATAAATTATGCTTTTTATTCTCAGCATATTACTGTAAGTTTTAAAAGAAAAATTACAAAATAATTGAAACAATTTAAATGTAAAGTGAGAAAATAAATTAGGTTTTTAAGAAAAAAATGAAACGCTATAGAACAGGAGTTCTTAAACTTATGTAGTCCGAGGACCGAGGAATGAGTTATTTGAATATAGCGAAAAGTTTGATGATGTAAAATTATTGATGTCAAAATTGTTTTGCGGACCCCTAGAATGGCTTCGCGGACCCCAGTTTAAGAATCTGCTATAGAAGCTATAGAAGCTATAGCTATAGAAGCTATAAAATTAAAAAAAAGTTAATCTAAACAAATTTACTTATAAAGGAGAAAGAAAAGAAACGAGTGTTAGTTAAGAAAAACATACTCTATAGAAATTCAAAAAAAACAAAAAAAATATTTGTTTTTGTTTGCGTTTTAGTTAAGATTAAAATATCTTATATTTACTTAAAATAAAATAAACCTTTAAATTTTGAATCAGTGAATTGCTTAATTAGTGAAAGTCATGAGATAATCTAATTAGACCACCAATCTTAAATATGAATCGAAATGTTAATCCGCCAGTGGGCGCAGCTCCTATTAATATGGATGATATGAGGGCAGAAATAGCAGCTATCGTAATAGAGGTCATGAGAAATGAAGGAAGACAGGTAGTCGAAGAAATTATAAATCCTGAGGCGGACATTAACAATGACATTGACCAAGAAATTAATAGAGGAGCTAATTTAGACGATCTAAATAAAATTCCAGACGTAGTAAAAAGTTTAAGAGATTTTTCAGGCAAAGCAGGTGAATTTAGCTCATGGAAGAAAAGTGTGGACAGAATTTTAGCAATTTATGACCACCTAAAAGGTAGTCTCAAATATTACGGAAAACTCAGTGTCATAAGAAACAAAATAACTGGTCAGGCCGATATTGCACTCGAATCGTACAATACTCCTCTATATTGGAGCAAAATATCAAAATGTCTTACTTTACACTACGGGGACAAAAGAGACATTGGCACACTTGAGTATCAAATGACCACTCTAATCCAAAGTAACAAATCAGTGCAAGATTTTTACCATGACGTTTATCAGCACCTTTCGTTAGTTCTAAATAAACTTTCATGCATGGATATGGGTATCGAGTCACTCAATAATATGACTCAATCCTACCGCGACAAAGCGTTGGACACGTTTGTTAGAGGACTAACAGGAGACTTACCAAGGCTGCTAAGCATGAGGGAACCGGTTGGGAACCGCAAGCCCTTCACTTATGCCTTAAACTACAAAATATCGACTACAGAACACAATACGCCAATAATAGGCAAACCAATGGTAAAACCATTAATTCACATATGCACCATAAAATTAATTACCAACCCATTCAATCAAATTTAAAACCTATTCCAGCACCCCGAAACTTTTATCCGGAGTTATCCCATAGTCCCCAAGTTTTTCCTAGACAAAACTTTTTAATACAACACGGACAAAACTACCAACAATACCCTTATCGAGGACATTTTAATCCAAACTATGCAGGACAATATAGACAAACCTACCCCTAACACTCCTATCAAGGACAACAACAACAAAATTTTGCAAACCAACCTACGCTACCACCAAGACCTCAACCGCGCGCTGAGCCAATGGATGTCGATAGAAGTATCTATTCCAGATAAATTAATTACGCAAATCATCCGCAAAATTACCAACCTTACGATCAAAAACGAATGAAATTCCCGCCACGACAGCAACTTCAACCGCCGCATAAGCAACAAAGAGTTTTTAATACCGTTGGTAATGAACAGGAAATAATAGAGGTAGAAGTCCAACAAATTGAACAACAACCTGATTGCGTAGAACCGCCCTTACAAGAATACATAGAATCTGTTGATAATCCCAATTACGACCAAACTGAGGAAGTCCAATGTAGCTATTTTTAGATTAAATCACTCTTCGTTGCCATATTTTGAACACCAAAAAGGAAACGGAGAAATTATAAAATTTTTAGTAGATACAGGGTCAAATAAAAATTATGTTCACCCACGTCATACAAAAAATCCAATTTTGAACGAAAAACCATTCTTTGCAAAATCTGTTTGCGGAAATGTTAAAATAACCCATCATGCTAATGTGCAATTATTTCCAAAAAGCGACAAAATTAAATTCCACCAAGCCTTATTTCATTTGACGGTATTATTGGGAACGATACAATGCGTAATCTTAATGCCGTAATTTACACTAAGCAAAACTATATGGTAATCGATTCCGATGTAACGATTCACTTAAATCAGTGCCTTTCAGAGCACGTTAACAATATAAAACTACGTACGTCTCATTTATCAGAACACCAAAATCTTCATATTTCTAATTTACTTAAAAAATATCCCAACCTATTTTCAGACCCTAATAAAAAATTAACTTTCTTAACAAACGTTCAAGGCGAAATTCGAACTATTACAGATCAACCTGTTTATTCGAAAAGCTATCCATATCCCATGGCCTTAAAAGAGGAAATTGACAATCAAATAAAAGAATTACTTCAAGACAACATTATAAGACCCTCCAATTCTCCATACAATTCACCAGTGTGAATTGTTCCCAAAAAAATGGATGCTTCTTTCTGGTCAAAAAAAGTACAGGGTGGTTGTGGATTATCGCAAGCTAAACGCGATCACAATACCCGATAAATATCCTTTCCCGGAAATTAATAAAGTGTTATCTAATCTTTGCAAAAATAAATATTTCTCAATTATTGATTTTAAAAGAAGAAGAATCCGATATCCAAAAGACAGCTTTTTCCATTAATAGTGGAAAGTATGAATTCATTCGTTTAGCATTCGGACTGATGAATGCTCCTTCTATCTTCCAAAGAACTCTCGACGATATTTTTAGAAATCATATTGGCAGGAGATGTTACGTTTATATTGACGATGTAATTATATTCGGAAAAGACGAAAGCGAACACTTCGATAACCTTGAAAAAGTATTTCACACTTTAGAAAAGGCTAATTTGAAAGTTCAACTCGACAACTGTGAGTTCATGCAAACAGAAGTTGAAATCTTAGGGTTTATAATAAGCACCGAAGGTATAAAACCAAACATATAAAAAGTACAAGCAATAGCAGATTTTCCTCAACCGAAAACCCTCAAAGACTTACGATCATTTCTAGGAATGTCAGGATACTACAGAAGATTTGTAAAGGACTTTGCTAAGCTAGCAAAACCCCTGACATCCCTTTTGAGAGGGGAGAATGAACGCGTGTCTAAAAAAGCCTCCAAGAACAAATTGGTAAAATTAGGAAAAGAAGAAATAGATGCTTTCAATAGTCTCAAAAACACACTTATGTCTAAAGAAGTAGTTTTATCACATCCCAACTTTGAGAAAGACTTTGAACTGACCACAGACGCTTCCGATTTTGCAATTGGATCCGTCCTATCTCAAGACAATAGACCAATAACATTTTTATCACGAACTTTGAATAAAACAGAGGAAGCCTATGCAACAAATGAAAAAGAAATGTTGGCCATAATATGGTCATTAAATTTGTTGCGTAACTATCTATATGGGTCAAGAAAAGTCAACATTTATACTAATCATCAGCCCTTGACCTATGCATTAAGCAATAAAAATACCAATCATAAACTCAAGTGATGGAAGGTTATCCTTGAAGAATATAATTATCAGCTTCAATATAAACCTGGTAGGGAAAACGTAGTAGCCGACTGTTTATCTAGACCTCCTATAAATGGAGAAATAAATTCTTTAACACCAACGGTTCATAGCGACCAAAGTTCAGGCAATAATTTGATACCTGCAATAGAGGCACCTGTAAATGTATTTCGTAATCAATTGGTTATAAAACCAGGCGATAAAGAAAGTTATGAAGTCAAAATAATGTTCGATTGTTACTCGAGGCACACAATAGTTAAGCAGAGCTTTGTAAGAGAAGATTTTATTCAAATTTTCAAGAACCACCTTAATCGTAATATAATTAATGGTCTATGTACTACGAAACCACTTATGGGTTGCATTCAGGAATTTTACCCTCAACATTTCAAAGACTACCAGATACGATTCACACAGACTATAGTTGAAGACATAGAAAATATCGAACTACAAAAAGAAATAATTTGTCAAGAACACCGTAGAGAACACAGAAATGCTAAAGAAAGTCGAGTTCCAATTTTACAAAAATACTTCTTCCCGAATATGTCAGCCAAAATAAAATAAATGGTAAATAATTGTAGCACGTGCAAAGAGAACAAATACGAACGTCATCCCAACAATGTTGAAATCCAACCCACACCTATTCTAAGTCATCCGGGACATATCTTACATATCGACATTTTCTCAACTGAGAAATTTCTCGTTTTGACAGCCATTGACAAATTTAGCAAATATGCGGTAACGAAAATAGTACAGTCACGAGCTGTCGAACACATCAAAAGACCGTTACAGGACATATTGTTTTACTTCGGTGTGCCCCAAATGATAATTGCCGACAACGAAAAAGCTCTTAACTCTGCCTCGATTATGTCCACGTTTGAAGACGACTTTAAGGTTAAGGTCTATAGAACGCCACCTTACAAAAGCGAAGTCAACGGTCAAGTTGAGCGCTTTCATTCCACCCTCTGCGAGGTAATGAGATGCCTAAAAGCGGACGGACTTAGAAGCACGTTTGAGGAACTACTCGTAGAACTTTTACTCGGACGCATTCCTAACATAGACCCCGAAAATTTTGAGAAATTAAGAATTCAGAATATTGAAAGGCTAAAAGAAAAGCAAAGACAGGAGTTGGAGTACCATAATAGAAAGAAATCGAATATTAAAAACTATTTACCTGGAGATGAAATTTATGTCAAACACAACAAAAGAATAGGGTCCTAGCTGACAATTAGATACCGAAAAGAAGTTGTCAAAGAAAATAGAAATACTACAGTTATTACAAAGTCAGGAAAAACAGTTCACAAAAGTAATATAAGAAATTAAATTTCTGTTTCAGATACAGCCTCCAGGGTGCAAAATGCGAAATTCAAATTCTAGATTTTTCCAATTCACAAATAGTACCAATCAGCACTGGACAGGCTAGGATACAGAATGGAAACTTTAAACTTATTCATGTGATTGATTTAGACGGTTACGAAAAAACAATCAACGAACTACTCACCATAATCAGTGATGACAGCAACCACTCACTTTATCCTTACATAAAATATGAAATAGCACAGATTGAAATATTGATACGACATTTGAGGCCGAGAAAATTAAGGAGATCGCTTAACTTTATTGGGTCAGCCTGGAAGTGGATCGCGGGGAGCCCTGATCATGAAGACTACGTAACGATCCAGGACAAAACAAATAATATTCTAGAAAACAATAACCAACAGGTCATTATTAACAATTTGTATAGAGAAAGGATAAATAATATTACGAAAGTTACCAATGCAATAGAAAAACAACTAAAAATCAATAGTGTAGTAAAAGATGAATTTATGTCAAGCATTCAGTACAAATTAAAAATTATTAAAGAGGAATTAGAAAACATTAATCACGCAATTCACTGGGCTAAGGCCGGCATAATAAACTCTCTGATACTTTCCGAAAAGGAAATACAGCTATCTATCAATACTCTAGATAAGGAAAAAATTCCATTCGAAACAATAGAAGAAGCACTGAATTTGTCAGAAATAAAAATAATATCTAACTCGATTTCAATTCTCTATATTGTTAATATTCCTATAACTAGCGGTAAAATTTATGAAACCATTATTCTAAAACCGATCTTCAATCGGAAAAAATATTAAAATGTAAAAATGAGATTTTTGGCATAAGGAAAGATTGTAAAATTTATAAAAACTTTTCTTTATGTAAAGATCAAAATCTTATTGATCTTGCAAATTCGAGTTGTATTCCAAATATTTTAAGCAGTAAACAATCCATATGCAATGTTATGAACAGTCAGCATTTGCTCGTTATTGAAGAAATATCCCCAGGGATTATTTTGTTAAACAAATTTATTGGAACAGTAAAAATAGATACGGAACTGCAGGTCCTTAATGGAACCTGATTATTAAAATTTCACAATGTAACAATTTGCATTAACGGAAAATCATATGTGACAAGCGAAGTTTCTACTTACCAACTCTTACCTGCAATACTTCAGCTGACTCCTGAAGAAAAAGAACGTATGCAGCTTTTTTCCCTTCAGATGATGGAGGAATTGAATATTAATAATACCAAGACAATATCATATTTAAAAACGGAAGCGACGATTCATCAATACTCCACATACGGACTAATAACTGGTATTATGATAGCAATCATAATTATATTTCGGACAAATAGTCGAAGCAAGGTCAAAACAATTATAACAAAATTGACTACGGAACGAACTCATAGAGACGGCGTACCAAATCAAATTATGTTGGACGTACCGAATACTAATACGAGACAGGTACCAATTGTAAGCCAACAGGTCGCGAAACCAATAAGGTTTAACGATGTGCCATTCTTCTAAACGATTGAGGGCAATCGATTTTAAAGGGGGAAGAGTTAAGGACCACTCTAATACTGGCTTAGTTGGGATCACTCTAATTCGCAATAAGTAATTGCAACTTCAAATATTGCTGATCAAGCGTCTGCGATATTTCCGTTCTTTGTTTAAGTCAACAAAACGTTGACCATTAAAAAATTCATTAAATTTCAAAAGAAATAAAAATGCTAACTCTTCATACAAAAGCAAATTTAGCTTGTAAGATTTGATTTTGTATTCAGTTCGTTTGCAATGTCCAATTCCAAAAGTCGTTTTAATTAAATAAAAAGTAAAACAAAAATAAAAGTATTTTTAAATAAAAAATAAAAATATTAGTTTATTTATCCGATCTGGTGGATTTATTTACTTATACAAGCAAAGTAGCTCTGCTACTCATGAGTAGCAGCGTGCCGATGGCTGATTTAAAGCAAGTGAAGAGACAGCTGCACCTCTCTCTGCTAAGGTCACCATGGAGTGTACAATGCGGCTCTCCTTTGATTCCCCAGCAGGAAAATGAGTCAAATATGACAAATTTAACTCCCCATCCGGAAAAAGATGCAACAACAGCAAGTACAAAATTATTTATTTTTTTTAATGCTTCTAGCCAAAAAAAGAACCCCTCCGGCGATACTAACTCCAACCAGGTTACAAATTCAGCCATCCAAACTGGCATGGACCGCTACATAAAAATCAAGCGGAAGCTTAGCCCATCTAAGGGTAATATTAATAACCTAAAAAGATGTACAAAGTGAGCGAAAGTGAATAAAGTACAACCAACCCACTCAGTCACAACCGGTATGCTTTGCTTGATAGTGACGCATCCGACTTGAGTAATGACAACAGAAACGACTCAAGCAATAAAACGCTTAAACCTCCCCCCATCTATTTGAGTGCAGCTCTAACGCTCTTGTTTCTGTTATAGTTTCTCTAATTGGAAAAGATGCTTTCCATATAATTCCTCTCACTAAAGGTAATGTTCACGAAACTAAAATCCAAATTTATGATGAAAAAAATTATAGAGCAATTGCCACTTATCTGGATAAAAACCTAAAAAGTTACTATACCTACCAACTTAAAAGCAGCAAAGGTTTAACAGTTATAATAAAAGGCATAGAACCCGACGTAGATCAAAATGAAATTAAAGAAGCTCTAATTCATGCCGGATTTAGTCCAAAATCAATTTTCAACATTAGGAATAAAAATAAAATCCCTCAGCCGCTATTTCGTGTAGAACTTCAACCAGATACCCGAAAATTACAAAAAAATGAAGTACAACCCATTTATAATCTGCGCTACCTATTAAATCGCAGTATTTCAGTTGATCTCGTCTCTTTGTCAGTGTCGGTTGTGTTTTTGTGTTGTTTTTTTTTTAATACGTATATTTCTTTGTGTTTAATCATTTTGTTCAATAACAATAATTTTATTTTTTTTTGCGCGTACATAATTGTCGCTGTGTAATAATAATTATTATTGGTGTTGGTAGAAATTTGATTTGATTTAGTTTTGCATGTTTGCTTACTTTAATTTAATTTATTCTTTAATGTAAACATACATACGTACGTGAGTACATTTCTTTCTACAAGCAGTGTAAAGCAGTGATCAGTTTTGTTTTTTCATTCCCTTTTCTGCTTTGTCCGCTTACATTGCTTTACCTTAATCTCAATAGGTTGTTCTTGTTGCTGTTCAACGGGTATATTTTTCACAATATTAACCCGTTGTAAGCACTTTTAAAAATATTTTAGGTCAATATAAAAATAACACTTTTTCATTATAACTTTTTCTATTCTTTTTTTTCGTCTGAAAACTTATTAGCATGCTCTTTAAGAGATCAATGTAAAAGTCAAAATATATTGAATGCCATATTCTCCTGTTCAGATCCCTGTGAACAGGTCTTTCATGCCTCTTGTGCAAACCTTACTAACACCGTTACTGATTTATTATCTTCCAAACGTTCGGGCCTGCATTGGTACTGTCCATCTTGCAGGGCCCTGTCCCCGTCGGTTTTTTTCGACAAAATTAAACAATTTGGAAGCCTTAATGAGGCTGTCTCACCCGATGTTAGTACGCTTCAAAATAAAACTATTACTGAGGCTGCTATGGCTTTTTCTTCTACTCCTTCGATCTCCACTCTACCCAAGCAAGCTATTTCCCTGAAGAAAAAAATAAAACTTAAACGAAAATTAAATAAAAAATTAAATAAGAATCGTCAGTCGATAGTGAATCTCTTCGAGCGACACAACTGTTAATCGTGAAAATACTGCCTTAGATCCCCCTTTAAATACCTCTCCATCTACTTCCAACTTTCCTGCTACTGCTGCTATAAATAACCCTCCACCCCTTTCCACAACTATCGATACTCCTCTATCCATTTCTGTCATTCACTATCCGCAAGGTGTTGTTACGATTAGTGGTTCTGTGGCACCTGTCTCCTTGCAAGCATTGCCAAGGTTGAAATCGATTTTCATTTCACGACTTAATGCTAACACTACCACTGACAATGTTATAAACTATATCAGACAAAACCAAATTATTCCTGCTGACGCCTTCGTTTCTTGTAGGAAAATCGGTAATAAACCAACCCACGCGTCTTTTAAAATTACAGTGGCATCTTCTCATGTTGCTGCCATTCTTAATTCTAATGCATGGGTGGATAATATCTTTATTTCAGAATTTAAGTCGAAAAAAAATAATAAGACTGTCCGTTCCAATTCAAAAAACTGTAGCGGCTATCCCTTTTCTATCAAAATGTAAGGGGTTTGCGTTCTAAGACGCATGACACCTTTTTAGCTACTCAGGATTTTGCTGAGGATATTATCGTTTTTACCGAAACTTGGTTAAATAACACTTTTCTCAATTTGGAACTTTTTGACAATAGTTTCAATGTTTTTAGAAGAGACAGACACTTGGGAGATATTTTTTCTGTAGGTGGAGGCGTCTTAATAGCCATAAAAAATCATTTAACTAGTTCATTAATCGAAATTTCCTGCGCATCTAATATTGAACTATTATGCGTTAAAGTTACACATTGTAATTCCAATATTTTTATTCTTAACGCTTATGTTCCTCCAAATAGTAGCGCAGATGTCTACGAATGTCTTTCGATGTCCGTAGAATACATAATAAATGAACTATAGACACTAATGACGACATTTTATTGTTAGGTGATTTCAATCTTCATGACCATAAATGGACTCCTTCGGATGATGGTACATATTTTTATGCATCGTGTCCAAAAACTCGACAACAACAAATTTTGTTGACGAATTACTTTCTAATTTACAACAAGTTGTATAACTAATTCTCATGGACGACAACTTGACTTAGTCTTGGCTGCAAGAAATGCTATCCATGCTCTTTCTACGGTTGATTCCTATCATCCACTTTTGAGTATTGTGTACCAATCTGACAATGAAAATTTAATTGATGCATGTTCTTCCATCAATGTTTATGATTTCAATTTTAAAAAAGCTGACTTTTTAAAGTTGAATGAGAATTTAAGGAATAAATTAAACGACCTTATTATTTTTTTTAATAATACGAGTAATTCATTTGATGAGTGCACTAAATTTTTCTATGGTGAACTTTTTTCGGTCATAGCATTGTCGGTGCCTTATACAAAGGATTTAAAAAAAATTCGCAATGGCCGTAATAGGGCATGGAAGAAATACGTTTGTAGCCAGAACCGAAATGACTTAGTTGCTTATCAGCAACTTTTCCATGAATTTAAGGATATGTCAGCTTTAGTTTATTCTGAATATTTGAATATAATTAAGTTGAATATTCTTCATGACCCCAAGCATTTTTGGGGATTTATTAATACAAAAAAAAGTCTGACGGGTTTCCATCAGAATTCAGAACTGTTGATGGGCTCACTAGCGACCCACAAATTATAGCTGGGTTGTTTGCTAAGTTGTTTAAAGAATCCTTTTCTACGGAATTATTTAGCCCTTAGATCAACTATTTTGAATATATGGATAACGACTCTTTAGTTTCGATTAATGAGATATCTTTCTCACCTGACCTAATAGAGAAATATATCTCATCTCTTGATGATGACTTCAGCTCCGGACCTGATGGTATTCCTGCGACAGTACTAGTTAACTGTAGCTCTGTGCTGAGTCAGTCCCTCAGTTTGTTATTTAATAAATCAATTCGATATAGCTATTTTCCTAAATTTTGGAAAAATAAATACATAAGCCCAATTTTCAAGAAAGGGTGTAAAAATGATGTTTCAAATTACAGGCCCGTAGCGAAGTTATCATCGATACCGAAAATTTTTGAACGCATTGTGTACGATCAAGTTAAGGTGTGCTGTAGTGAAGTCATAACAACTCGTCAGCATGGTTTTTTTTATGGCAGATCTACAGTTTCTAACCTCCTTGATTTTACTTCCTTTGCATTAAGCTCTTTTGACTCTGGTGGGCAAGTTGATTGCATCTACACTGACTTCAGTAAAGCATTTGACAAATTACCACATAATTTGATTTTATTTAAGTTAAAAAAGCTTGGATTTCCTTTAAGTTTTGTCAGCTGGATTTAATCTTATTTATCTGATCGCTCATATCAGATAAGATTTCGGAGGGTGTTTTCCTCCTCATTCAGCGCGGCATCAGGTGTTCCACAAGGAAGCCACCTGGGGCTGCTCCTGTTCTTTTTAGCAAATAATGACGTTGCACATGTCATTAAAAACTCGCATCTGCTAATATATGCAGATGACATGAAAATTTACAGGAACGTGAAGGGGGTTGGGGATACTATTCCACTTCAGTCTGACTTGAAATCCTTTGAGGTTTGGTGTTCTGAAAATAACTTACATCTTAATCCTGATAAATGCCAAACTATGATTTTCACCAGGAGAAAAAATATTGTGGAGTTTGATTACGAATTAAAAGATAAGAAAATTGGTCGTGTTGATTAAGTCAAAGACCTAGGTATACATTTTGATGGTAAATTAACTTTTAATGAGCATATTAATCAAATTTGTAAAAGATCCTCATCTCTGCTTGGCTTCATTAAGAGGTGGGCAAAAGAATTTAATAGCCCTTTAGTGACGGTGACTTTATATAATACAATAGTGCGTCCTCACTTAGAGTACGCCAGCCAAGTGTGGTCACCATTTTATAATATTTACATTAATAGAATTGAGAGAGTTCAAAAAAATTTTATTCGTTTTGCTCTCAATGGCTTAAATTGGATTGACTCTTTAAACCTTCCTCCTTATGAGGATCGTTTGAAGTTACTACATATGCAGTCTTTGAGCTCGCGTAGAAATATTGCGGATATACTTTATCTGCATCAACTTGTGACTGGGTCTCTTGCTGCACCAGAGCTTCTTAATTATATTCATTTAAATACTAATCGCAGGAGTAATCGTAACTCTTATCAATTATTTTACCAACCTTTCAGTAGAACTAATTATATGGCTACAGCTCCTTTTAATCGCATGACTAATCTTATTAATAATTGCGATGTATATGATATTAGCTTGTCAAAAGGTCAACTCAAGCTTAGATTGAAAAATAACTATAGTTAATTTTGTAGCTTAATGGTTGTTGGTCTTTATGTTTGTGTTGTCCGAGCCCCACCACATGATGGGTAAATTTTTTCTAACATTTATGCCTTGGACCATGTTAATAAATTCATACAATTACATTCATGGAATTTTATGTTTATATACATATGATCTGGGTGGGTATGTTGAGAAAGTGTGATAAAGCTAAGAAGAAATTATAAAAAAATAATAAATTAATTGCATGTATAATTTTTTCATTTCCATTAATATATAAGCTTTTTACTTGGTTTTAAAGCTTCATGCTAAATTGCTAAGAAAGCTAACAGCTGTAGTAGCTAAACTCTATTATTATTATTATTATTATTAGTATCTGTTGAGGAGCCCCATAAACGAATGGGTCCTGTGCAGTGCACAAACTGCCAGGAATTTGGCCACACCAAATCTTTTTGCACCCTTCGTACTATTTCTGTTGCTTGTGGTAATTTTCACCCCTCGTCAGCATATTCTACTGACAAAAAAGATGCTACCACAAAAAAATGTAATAACTGCGGAGGCAACCACACAGCTAACTACAGGGGGTGCCCAGTATATGCTGAATTGAAGAACAAAATGCGCTTACGCAAGGAAATAGTTCGAAGCCACCTACCCAAGTCACGTAGACCTTTACAAATAATATTGTACCCACAAATTTGCCCAACATATCAGCTCAGACCTATACTTAAATCTAGTCAGGATAAGCCTTCAAATATCATAAGTAACTCTCAAAATTTTGAAACCATGCACATGACGCTCACTCAATGCATGACTCAGTTCATGACAACAATGCAAACATTGATGCATTAGATGATGAATAATCAAAACCAACTTATGAAAGTTTTGATTGGAAATAAATGAACATTCTCAAAATCTGTCATTGGAATGCAAACGGCGTAAGCCAACTTGAATTAGGAATTAAAAACTTTCTTTGCCATAACGATATTGATGTTTTACTTATTTCTGAAACACATCTTACCCTCATGCACAATTTTAAAATTGAAGGGTATAGATTCTACAAAACCTGCCACCCTGATGGAAAAGCGCGTGGAGGTACAGGTATACTCATTAAGACCCGTATAAAGATGCATTTGAGCAGTATGAGAGGGACTACCTACAAGCTATTTCAATTTGCTTACAATGTTGGGACGACAAAATAACAGTTTCAGCTGTATATATATTTACTTTTTTAATACACTAGGACTGCTGGTGACTATAATGCAAAGCATAACTACTGGGGTTCCAGACTTATAAACCCAAAAGGTAAAGCACTTTGGCTTCCATTAACCAATTGCAGCAATGGACTTGGTAATGTATCCACTGGCCAACCAACTTATTGGCCCTCTGACCGTCAAAAGATTCCTGAGCAAATTTCAGCAGAATCATGTTTTGGCCTGAGCTCTGACCATTCCCCTGTCATTATGCATCTGCATAAATGTGTAGAGCTGCTGCAGTCGCCCAATGGGCTTACAGCAAACAAAACTAACTGGTTCAAATACAAAAAATATGTCAGTAGCCATCTATCTGATAATATAAGCCTTAAAGATTCCGAGGAGCTGGAATCGGCCATACAGCTATTTAACAGTATGTTAGTATCAGCTGCTCTTCCCGCAACTCCTGTGAATTCAGTAACAACTCATAAAAGGCAACGCCTCAACTCTTCTCACATAAAACGTTTAGTGATGGAAAAAAGACGACTCAGAGAGAGAGAGAGATTAGGTCACCCACACTTAAACATAAATTAACACTAGCCAAAACTGAATTAAGAAAGGCCCTCCGAGAAGAGTCTGAAAGAGGTATAGACACATATTTAAAATCTGAGCCCACTAGTGTCCTCCAACTACTCATTATGGAAGGCCATCAGAAGTATGAAAAAACCTACTGACCTAGATTCCCCCATAAGACTAAGTAATGGTCACTGGGCTAGAAGTAATGAAGAAAAAGGTCGAGCATTTGCTCACCACCTTAAACATGTATTTCAGCCAAATCCTCCGGGCAACAGCTTTGAAATACCACAAGAATCCCAAAATATGAGACAAATTTCTTTGGGCTTTACAACTAAAGGCGTTCATTCTTTCATAAAAAGCCAACTGAATAAAAAGATAGCACCTGGTCATGACCTAATAACTGCTAATATGCTTATTGAATTACCTTGATGTGCAGTCAGACACCTAACCATACTTTTCAATGCTACTTCTCGATTGGGCCACTACCCAAAAATTTGGAAGATATCTCAAATAACAATGATTTCCAAGCCTGGAAAAATCCCACACAAGTTTCATCATATCGGCCAATAAGCTTGCTACCCACCACATCGAAAGTCTTTGAAAAGCTGCTACTTTCGAAAATTATGCCCCATGTGGACAAACTCAACGTAATACCTCAACACCAAAGTTGGTTTCCGCAAAAAACATTGAACTATAGAGCAAGTTCACAGGATCGTATCACAAATTAGAAAGACATATGAAGAGAAAAAATACTGCTCTGCAGTGTTTCTTGATGTAGCGCAGGCTTTTGATAAGGTATGGCATGATGGACTTTTACACAAAATAAAAAAATTACTACTTAAAAATACACATGCTTTACTAGGGTCCTACCTTACAGGGCGAAAGTTCCGTGTAAAATGTAAAAACTACATTTCAGATGATGTGGAAATCTTTGCAGGCGTGCCACAAGGTAGTGTTCTTGGCCCAATCCTTTACCTAATTTACACTTCTGACTTGCCAACAAACAACTCTGTGCTTACTTCTACTTTTGCTGATGACACTGCAATTTTGTCTTGTCACGCAGACCCTCAGAGTGCGTCACATACCCTTGATGAACATACGCGTCTAGTTGAAACATGGCTTTTAAACTGGCGAATAAATGTAAACGAGCAAAAAAGTACACATGTAACTTTTACACTCAATAAAAAGACTTGCCCCACAGTTTACCTAAATAGCACCGCAATACCTCAAAGCGCTGAAGTTAAATAATTAGGTATGCACCTCGATAGACGCCTTACTTGTAGAGCTCACAACGAAAAGAAAAAAATTCAAATGAAGTTGAAAGCTTCAAGCATTAATTGGCTTTTGTATAAACATTCAAAACTCAGCCTTGACTTTAAAGTTCTCTTGTACAAAGCTATTATTATACCTATATGGTCACATGGAATCCAGCTGTGGGGCAATGCAAGTTTATCAAATATACAAATATTGCAAAGGTCTCAGTCAAAAATACTTCGAACTATTTCCGGCGCACCATGGTATATTAAGAATATAAACATACACCAAGATCTTGGTATACCTTTTGTTAAGCAGATGCAGGAAAACATAAAGCGCTCGAATCAACAAAAACTACATCAACATCAAAACATCCTGGCTAGGAATCTACTCCTAACATCGAATACGTCTCGGCTGAAGTGACAAGATTTACCACCCCTGTAGCCATTATGTATACGCATAATGGATACTCTATTCACAACTCAATACAGGATTTGAAAAAACAACTTTTCTAAGCAATGGCTTGGAAAAGTCCAACGTTTTATTAGTTTCTTAAGATTTGTATAGTTATTGTTAGTCTCCAAGAGAGTTGGTTCAATAAATAAATAACAAGCTTAAAAAAAAAACTTTTGTCAGAGAAATGCTTTTACATCAACAACCCAGGCATGATTATAGGGAATTGTTGGAACTTTGTTTGATATTTTTAGGTGAAGTAATTAAATTAAAAAATACATATTTCGTCGGTATGAGAACATATTTTGGCAATCGTTATATTTTATTTCCAGGCGAAGAAAAGGAACCCAATTTCAAGAAGCCAGGTGCTATGCATAATGCGAGAATTCTTCGTGAATTAAATAAATTTAAGGTCGTCGATCCTGAAGTTGCAAAACTTGCGATCGAAAAAATGTTGCGTCATCTATGGTATCTATCAGAGGAAACTATACTTTTGGCTTTGTTCGACAATAGAGTCCCACCATCTACAAAGCGCGATATGGTGTTAGCTTTGGGCCTTAATGACAACCCATGGAAAAAAGACGTCACTTCTTGCTAGGGTTGTCATACGTACTGCTTCTATCAGTACATGTACTGATTTTCAATAATTTTCTTTAAAAATACTGATTTTTCGAGATTTTGAAATCAGTACGCATATCTACTGATTTTTAACAATTAGTACTGATTTGTACTGATTTTTAGATTTTATTTGAATTACTAGATAATTTTTGCATTTAATTCTTAATTATTACCAGTAGCGTACTTAGGAGGCTGTTAAATAATCGTTGTTTTGTAGCATACATATTTAATTAAATAAAATTTTGTGTACTCGTACCTTTTTTTTTAAGTAAATGAAAACACCAAATAGCACTGTGTAGGGGCTCTATGAGGTTTTCGTATGTGGAAAATATGTTATTTTGCTAATAGTACGGGAGCCCAACAGGGGATTTCGGGATTTACTCGAGCGCGGCAGATTATGATGTGGAGGATACATTGCACCTTGTTGAGTACCTCTACCAAATCTTAGCCCTCTATAAAGTGCCGCGAGTGTAGGGCAGCCGGTCAGAATAGTAAAAAGAACCGATAGCTGGATTTACTCGAGCGCGTCATTTTAAGGCATGGTGGGTTAATTACATGCTAAAGAGTCTACATTTTACTAATCTGACGATTTGACCGTGACGCAAGGGAGTTGCAGGGTCATAGGCGGCGACTATGGAGGGCAAAGCACTTTTTCCCCCTCAAAAAATATTTTGAGGGGCCTCGCCCCCCAATATTTTAGAGAGCAAAATGTTTTCTCACGTAGATGCTACCATCACTGCCATTCAAAAGAAGCAATTTCATTTTGGTAATATTTAAATACTGATCGAAAGTTTAAGCGAAACTATTGCAAGCTTGAGAGATGAATTCGAAGTGATTTGGAGTGAAATTGATAAAGAAAGAATTTTCGTAGGCATTGAACTACACCAAGAAAAACGCAACAGAAAAGTTCCAAAAAAGTTAGATGATTCGAGTAAAGATTGTTTCCAAAACCACGAAGAAAAATTCAGAGGTCAATACTATGAAATTATTGACAATATTGTGAATTGTTTGAAAGCAAGGTTTGACACGAAAGTTTTCACTTTTCTTAGCCATGCGGAAAGTTTCCTTTTGGAAATGACAAATTTCAAAAAGAAGTAATCAAGTTTTATGGACCAGATATTGACAAGGATCGACTAATTTTACATAGAAACATACTCTTAGACATTTTGCGAGCTAAAAATTTGGTGCACCAAACGAACTCAAATAGCAAATCTTCGATAAAAAAATTTGATGACTTATGTACGTTTTTTAAAATTTGATAAACACGCTATAGATTTGTTTTCGACCTTAAGAAGATTGTTAATTTCCCGACTAGAATTTTTCTTAGGCATGCCTAAATATACAGTCGGCCCTAACTGGGATATAACTAGGTTAGCCTAAATTAGGAATGTTTAGCAGCAGCCTAATAAGGCAATCCTAAGGAATTTCTAAATTAATTTTACCTGTCGACTGCCTGATTTGGCCTTACTACGGCTAGTAAAAGGCATGCCTCTGTTGGGTTTTGCCTAACCAGAACGTTAGAGCCTTGTGCTAAAACCCAACGAGAGTCTACTGAGGCGGGCGTTGGATAATCCTTTTTAGGAAACTTGGGGGCACACCGTTACAATCCATACTTGGCCCTAACGTTTTGGGTATGGAAAACCAACGGGGACCTAATTTATACCTAAAGATATTTTCTAGTCGGGTAATTTAAGAAGTACTAGAACACAAACTCGGCTTAACTCTTTAGAAATTTTGCATGTATGTACATTCTGAAGGCGCATTGAATGTAGATTTAAAGGAGATTGCGAATGAATTCATAGAACGATGTGAAATTAGACGTAAAACATTTGCATTGTCATAACAAAAATTTTGTAATGATTATAGACCAGGGGTTCTTAAACTTATGTAGTCCGAGGATCCCTTATTGAGCTAAATTTTTTTTGCGGACCTCAAAACCCTAAACATTTGACGTCGTTCTTAAAGTTAGGTCAGGTAGGAGTGGCAGTTAGTTACAAAACCGACTCGCTTAGACCAAATGTAATCCATTGTGATACAACAGGATTTCTGACTATACCCTCTCGTTGAACCTACATATAATAACATGTCTAACGTCATCCAGGTCATCAAATAAAAACGAACCAAGTGTTTTGTGGCAAGTGCGGGGCAGAATCAGAGAAAATATTTAGTGTTTCTTCTTCTTCCACATCTCCAGAACTTCTGCAGAAGTCAAAGGACCTAGCACCTAATCTCTCCGCATGTCTGCCGAGTTATGGCTGCAAAAACTGACGAGACACTATGTATAGTGCGGGAAATCAGCTCTGACGAAGGCTTGGCGTCCCATTTCGGCCAGATCTGCCTTGTTATAACCCGTTTAGAAGTTTTGTTGCATTCGGACGCATATTTTTTGTGCTCCGCGTTTTTTCTTGTTTTGAGTCGATTTAACTCACACGGGGTACCGGTAAATGGTGTCAAAAGGTAACCAGAAGTGAAGTTTTTCGATTCCGCGAGTTAGTGGTCTCGAAATTACTTTTATAGCACTTAATTTAATACATTAAAACTTTTGCTCAATGCAATTAATACTTTTAAAAGAAAAAAAAAAACAAATTTATTTTCCACGCGCGAAATTGCTTAAATAAACATTGTTTTGTCGCACACGAATACACTTAAACAATTAGAAGCTGTCAGTATCAGCTGTTCACTTATGTCTAGTGTGCGTTGCCAATCAACTAATTTTATAGCTAAACCATTTTTAGACCTGTTCGTGTTAAAAATCAATAACCCAGTAAAGTCTAGTCGTTGAGTAACAACTACATCTAGCAACTTCTTTCAGATGCCTTATCCTGGAGCTATCAAACTCAGAGATACTTTGGCTCGTCGTAAAATTTTGTTTGATAAGACTGCAAAAACATCTGGGCAGCAGGTAGAAGAGGATTTGAATGCCAATATTCTTTCTTCTTTAAAATCCATGGAAGAGAGGCTAAGGTCCCACGCTGATAATTGTTTTGAGAAGTTGTCAATTGAGTTTACTGCACTTGAAAATAAATTGACGGCAAAAATTGATTCTGAGCTAAATTTTCTTAACAATAGATATACTGAGCTAAGCAATAAAGTTCAGGCTATTGAGGCAGAACTAGTGGAACTGCGTAAGGTCAAAGCTGACTTCAGTGAGTTTAAACTTGATTGTAAGAAGGCTCAAAATAACTTATCCTACGATTTATCATCCGACGCTGTTCTGTTTGGTGTTCCTTATTGTGAGGCTGAGGATTTAAAATACATTTTTACGAAAGTTTGCCATCTGCTTGGCTTTGTTGCGCCACAAATCCGTGATTTATTTCGCTCTAAACAAAAAGCAGATTCAGCAGTCATAATTAAATTTTGTTCGAGATTTGACAGAAATTCTGTACTTGGTGCCTTCGGCAATTATAAGCGCAGGACAAAAAAGGCAGTAATCCTTGAAGATATTGGTAGCAGCAGTATTTACGTTAATGAAAGTTTACCCTATGATACCAGAAGAATAATACAATCTGCGGTGAAGCTGAAAAAGCAAAGTAAACTTGTTAGCGTCTTTACTATTCGTGGAGTAGTTCATGTCCGTAACCAGAGGAATGGCACTGCAATAGCTGTTCATAGTTTAACTGATTTAAATGTTTTTAACAATTTTCCTGTTATTTCACCTATTGAAAATTCTTAAGATTTATTTTCTAGTAGCTCTAATTTTTAATTTTTTAATTTATGTTGTTTTTGTAAAGATGTGTGGATATTTTGAAATGACTTATTTCGTTTCTTTTTTTTCGGTTCTTATAAATGCATTTCGTTGTTGCATATTTGATTTTATAGTATATAATATTATTTTTTATTTGTTTTTTGCTAATTTTTTGCCCGTTAAAAATGCTTATTGTTGTTGGCCATATGCAGTATGGAGGTAATTTCTTCTTCTAGGAATGGTGTTATATGTAGTCACAAAATCTTAATTGATGCTCTTTGTCAACAACATTGTGGTTTAAAAATTGTACATTTCAATGCCAGAAGTTTGAATGCTGATAAAATGGATTATGTTAAGTATGTGTTTGAAAACTCGTCCGTTGATGTTATATGTATTTCTGAGACCTGGTTCAGTAATGAAATCAGCGATTGTTACCTAAATGCACCTAATTATAAGTTATTCAGAAATGACAGAACCAACAAAAAAGGAGGGGGCGTTGCAATATATTGTAGGTCATACCTCAACGCTAGGATTGTAGGTAGGTCTTGCAATGAGCCGATTGAATATATCAGTCTAGAGTTGTCTGATAGCAACATGAAGGTGCTGATTTCTTGCATATATAATCCAAATAGATGCAATTCTATGAACTCATTTTTTTCGGATTTGACCCTTCGCCTCATATAGTCTATCAATTAGTACTTTGTGGTGATTTCCACTATAATTTGCTTGTTTGCGACAGTGTTACTGAAAGGTTTCATGATTTTGTGAGTACTTCTAGCTTATCAATTGTCAACTCGATTTTGCCTACTCGTTTTGCTACTAATGCATCCTAGCCTACTGGACCTCTTTATGGTTTCGGATATCTCTAAATATTTGACGAAATTTCTTTTATTTCGGACCATGACCTAATTTTTTGCACTCTGGATATCAATTTGGGTCACCAAAATGTGCCGTCATGTGTTTCTTACCTTGACTTTAGCTCTATAAATGTTCCTCTTCTCTATGATGAACTGATTCGATATAATTGGAGTGAATGCTGGTTTTACAGTTCCGTTGACCGTAAATTGGAATTCTTTGTATATAAAATAAATAATCTTTTTGATACTCTCGTACCTATTCGAACTTTTCAAGTTAAAAGAAATTCCTGTCCTTGGTTCACTGCCAATGTGAAACTAAAGCTCAAGCTTAAGAACAGATTACATTTGAAATGGAAGAAATGTCCAACTATTGAAAATTGGAATGCTTATAAACTGGCTCGTAATACAGCTGTATCTTTTGTAAGGCGTGCTAAAAAAGAGTATTTTTGTTTGAAACTCAACACGAGTCTTCCAACTAAACAGTTATGGAAAAATTTAAGGCAACTTGGTGTACAGAAAATCGATAGACCAATTTGTAATGTGGAGCCTTACTCTTTGAATGATTATTTTTTATCTAATAGTTGCTCTCATAATACTTGCTCTTTTGATCCAGATTCTAAAAACTTTTGTGACCCTGCTGACAGCTTTCAATTTCACGTACTGAATGATTTTGAAGTTTATAAGAGCATCATGGAAATTAAATCAAATGCAGTAGGTGAAGATGGTAAATCTGCTAAGTTTCTTAAGCTTGTTCTACCTTATGTACTTAGTACTTTAACGCACATTTTTAACCATTGCATAACAACTTCATGCTTCCCTAAAATGTAGAAAGTAGCCATTGTCATACCAATAGCAAAAAAATCCTCGGCATCTACTGTCAGTGAGTTCAGGCCTATTAACATTTTATCCACAATATCTAACGCCTTTGCCGCACTTCTTTCAAAACAAATATCGGAACATCTACATAACTATAAGCTTCTGTCCCCTGTCCAATCTGTATTTCGTGCTGGACATAGTTGCTCCACTGCTATGGTTAAAATTCTAGATGACATCCGTGTGCATTATGATCTGGATGCATTGTCACTACTTTGTTGCTTAGAATTCTCAAAGGCTTTTGATAGCGTGGATCATTTCATATTATGCACAAAATTTAAATTTTATTTTGGATTTTGTAGTAGCTCTATTTGCTTAATTAAAAGTTATTTACATGATAGACTTCAAAAGGTCAAAGTGGGTGATGTGTACTCTGACTTTAAACTGTGTAGCGCTGGTGTCCCTCAAGGCTCCATTCTTGGCCCCTTGTTGTTTATCATGTTTGTCAATGATATTTTTTCAGTCTGCAATACTGTTAATATGCACGCTTATGCAGATGACATCCTAATTTACTTGTATCGTAGAATCGGTCTTACTGAAGATCTATGTTGTAGAATTAATGAAGACCTTGCTGCCATTAACAAGTGGGCTCATAAGAACTATTTGCGTTTAAACCCTACTAAATCTCATGTTTTACCGATCTCGCGAACCAAAATTGATTCCACTTCTATACCACCCTTATTGGGGATGCTCAGTTGCATTTTTTGAATAAAACTACTTGCCTTGGGTTTCGATTGAACTCTTTGTTATCTTGCTCTGATCATGTCAATCATGTCGTAAGTAAAATATATATGACTCTGCGTTGTCTGCGATTGTCTTCTGAGTTTACGCCTGTCGATGTTAAACGAAAGCTAGTAATACAACTTTTAGTGCCATTCATAACATATTTCGCAGTTGTCTACAGCAAGTTAGATTCTAAATCACTGCATAAGCTGCAAGTAGCATTTAACAACGCTACTCGTTACGTGTTTGGTCTTCGTAGATTCGACCACATTTCATCGTGGAATAGCAGGATACTTTGTTGTACAATTGAAAACTATCTTATGGCTAGAAATTGCTTGTTTCTTCATAAGATTATTTATTTAAAAATGCCTATCTCTTCGATAAACTACGGCTCGGGCAGAAGTCATAATTTAATCATTCCGAAATTCATACATCTTAATACCACAAAATTTTTCTTCATTAATGCCATTCGAATCTGGAATTTATTACCAAATAGACTAAAAAGTATCGCATTCTTCAACAATTTTAAGCATTTGGTTTCTCAACATTTTTCGCGTCTTTAGATTTTTCTCTTTCTTAATATTCATAGATCTGCTATATTTATTTTATTTTATTTGTGCTATTTATTTGTTAATTAGAATTTAAGAACTATATATTTTTCTTTATTTTTTTTTTGACCAGGTTTGTTAATTGACCAACGTTAAGTATATTGTACAGCAAAAGATTTAAATCTTATTGTACTTTTGTTTTACCAAATAAAATAAATATATTGCAAGTTAACCCTTGAGTCCATCTCTTGTTAGCATTTTTTACCATTTCTTCTGTAAGCAGTAACTTGAAGGTAGCAAGTGGCATGCCAACACCTTCCTTGTCCTGAGGAATTTGTGCAGGAGTCCCCTGTCTAGCAAGTTTATCAGCTTTGCAATTGCCGTCAATTCTCCAATGCCCTGACAACCAGATGAGGTGAAAATTAAAATGCTGGGCCATCTCATTTAGAGACGAGCGGCATTGTTGAGCCACTAGTGAGTTTAGAAAGACTGATTTTAGAGATTTGATAGCAGCCTGACTATCTGAATAAATGTTTATATTCTTTCTGGATACAGCATTCATCCTCAGCCAGGATGCTACCTCTTCTATCGCTATAACGGTTCGGTCTTAAGGCTAATTTCTGGCTCAATAATGACAGAGACACTCAGGTTTGTCAACCGTACGGTTTTTATCCAACAGTCTGGTTTTTGAAAGCTTTGTCCAGTTGTCAAACTCAACCAGACATAAAAGTATTTTTATTTTGCTTTAATTTTTACGGTTTTTAAATGTATTTTCAATACTATGTCCAGTTTTTGAAGGTCCAAAAGTTGACAAGCCTGCAGCCACTACTTTCTAATAAATATTTTGATACTTATACCATATAACTCTCTGTATTTTAATAAATCTTGCGCATTTAGAGACGCAATTTTTATTAGGATTTTCATATATTAAAACACAAAATGAATAAAAATTGTGGAAATGTAAAAGAATTAAAAAAATTACAAGTCAAAATACATATGTACATTAAACTTAGACAAATATCTCTTGGTCAAAATTTACAAAAATTGAAGTTGTTGTCAAAGAGTGGGTGCTGGGCATCCCGGGTTTGAACAAAAGTAAATGCACGCTTTTTTCTTTAAAAATATGTGCAATCATTCAAAAAGCCATGACCATGTAGAATTTTTAATAAATGAGCTATTTGAATAAAGCAAGAAGTTTAATGTAAAATTATTTGATGTCAAAATTGTTTCAAGGACCCCTGGAATGGCTTCGCGAACTCCCAGGGGTCCGCGGACCACAGTTTGAGAATCTCTGTTATAGACGTTTCTTTATCATTTTAATACATTTAATTTGATGCTAAGCACGATTAAATTGGACATTTCGAGCTCAAGATATAAATTTTAAAGTTAAAGAAGGTCGAAAAAATGAAAAAACCACAATATCTCGAAAACTGTGCCATTCAAAAAGTTTTTATTATCATTTCCGAATTCAGCAGGAAAAAGTACATAAGAAAAGTATTTTCTTATCAAAGGAACAAATAAAAAAAATCATTTTGTAAACTAGTGTTACAATTGTGAATTGTATACTCTTCATGTGTTTTCATTTTGTGTTTGTTGTGTTTTACTTTATATTTTCATACATTTTGATGAACATGATTCTACAACTCCCCCCCCATGAAATATCACATGAAAAAATTTTTTTAGTTTTGCCCCCCAATATATATTAGAACTCTCCGCCTCTGGGCAGGGTCACAAACTTGCAAAAAAATACGTCACCTGGATTTTCTCGAGCGCGGTCAAATTTTTTTTTATTTTGAAGGAAATAATTCAAGGATAACGGAAAACATGTATTCTGCCGATTTCCACAAGACGAAGTAACAAAAATCGTCATTAAAGTATACTGCCGTCAGAAGCGAATAAAGCGTATTTAAAAAAAACTAGTTTCGAGATAATTGATGTTTTGTAAATGCCGTTTTCTTCTTACTTTCTCTACGGATTTTTTAATTTATTTTTGGCAATTTAAATATCATTTTAATGTTATTTATTTATGATTACGGAATAATATCAAAATTCCATGTGCTTATACGTTTTTTATGAGATACGTCCATTTCGCTTAGTAGTTATAGCTTTTAAAATGTAGATACGCCATTTTACTTAAAAATTCTCATACAAACTTTCTTACAAAAGAAATAATATTTACTATTGCATAAAATACAGATTAAATTAAATAGAAACTAGAATCAAACTATATTTTTAGAAATTATAGTATATTTACTGACAGAAACATATAAAAAATAAGCATATATTATTGTTACTTAAGAAATCTCAAGCCTTAAAAGTGGGGAGTTTTCACCAAAATGGCATCATATTTGCTGGTATTAGATGGTGAAGTGAACAAACAAAGAATGACAAGAACTTACAACGACAATGACAACATGATCCAGTCAACGAAGCTTTGCGTTATTGCCCGTTGTTTTTTTAAAATTATTAGACCATTTACCTTCGTATTCTTGACATAGGTACGTCTAAATCGCTTAGTAATTTGGGGTAAAATTGAGATAGAGAAAATATTCTTAAGGGATTTTTTATATGTTTGAATTAAAATATCGTTATTTGGATTAGTTCATTAGACGCGTACTTTCTTAAGTTATCCAATGCCATAAGAATCTCGAATATCAATTTTTTTGAAATACGCCTTATTCGCTTCTGATGGCAGTATAGCGCGTGCAGCTAAATTTTTTGGTTTTTAGGAACAAATTACAAATAATTTAGCTGTTCCTTATTGAAAACACTCTTTTTTTACGTCCTATATTTTTTTAAAAAAAAAAAAATCCGAAACAGCACACTGAAATACAGGTCTGTGCCGGGAAATACGGAACGGATGGTCATCATATGTATTCCCCACTCCGTGCCTATCTCTCTCACACTCACGCACCGTCCCCACCAGTGTTGGCACAGACGGTACTTTAGTACCAAAATTGATACTATTTTCATAGGTTTTCCGGAAACCCATCTTTTTTGGTACTATTTTCGTTTGCTTCAAAATCTATGTGGAACATAGGAAGAAAGACAAATTCAATATGTACTTATTACCAATTTCGAAATTTATCTTGCCACTAATTTTATCAATAACCGATTTTTGGTATAAAATAGGAAGGTTGATTAATAATTTTCATGAGTATCTGTTTCTAAACGTTTCGAGGATTGCTAAAGGGCATTTATTCATACCCCATTCTTCAGTGAGTGTCGAAAGAATATTTTTGTCACTTAATTCAAATAAAACAAATCTTCGAAATAGACTGCCCAGCAAAACATGACTAACCATATTGAATTATGAACTGTCCCGAATTACAAACACTATTAAAAATATGTATAAATTTACAAACACATTAAAATTACATTTACCCTTTGTCAGTGACAAGAAAGAGTTAGCATATGATTTGATAAAGTATCAATATTGCCTTTCCATTTTTAAAACCTTATAGCAAGCAACACGTCAAATAATACAAAAATAAAAAAATTCTCGATTCGCACAATTTTTGATGAATAAAGAGGAAAAACCATCAAACATATGATTTATTGGTAAGAAACAATTCTGCAATCATATCAAACTTCGATTAACAATATTTTGATATTTCATAGATAAATACTACACCACCAAAGCCCAGCAGCTTCAAACTAACTGTTAGAGCTTGCATTACTGAAATGCAGCCCTTAGTGTTATAACTGTCTCAGCAATTTGCCCATTCTTCCATCGACTTTCTGTTTAAGAATCAAATTTATATTTTGTAAATGCGTAATATGTATGAATTTGTAAAAATGACAATTATTTTAAAACTAATAAAATTATGTCAACTTTTGACATAAAAGGTATTTAAATGTCTTAGAAAAGAATTCGAAAAATGAAAGAGACAAAGATAAACATATGTGACCTTGGTTCACACGTATACTCTCACGGATAGGAAAAAGTAGTTATTTTTTCCCGATGCTAGAACAAAATTAACCGGTAAAATACGGAAATTTTAACACTTGAATATTAAGTTTTGTAACGGTTATAGGTTTCGCTGGGTGAAGTTTGAAACAGTTTCGGAAATCTTGGAAGCAAACAATTTATTAAAAGCTAGTAAATGTAACTGCTTTAATTTCAATGAGAAATAAATTTAATTAACATGTCAAATTATAATAAGGCATACACAGATTCAGACCATATGTATGTAAGAAGGTCCACTTTTGCTGTGGTACAGAGAAGGACCGTTGATGTGTTGCAGTCAATAGTTGTTGTATGTCTTTGTCATCAGTTGTCAGAGGTTATTTCCAGCCGTTATATGTAGTCACCAATAGCTGTCAGGAGTCAGAAGTTTTCCGCCGTTCAGTTGTGCAGTCGTTCAGTAGAAGGCGTCGGAAAAGTCGCCGTAGTCAATAACGTTGTAAAATCAGTTGCCAGTACAGCATACCATTCTCCGGTAGGAGTTCTTAATGAAGATCTTGGGCTGACTTCCGGTGGGTCTCCCATTCCTTATTATTCTAAAGCCAATCCCGGGCATAACCGTGGTTAATTCATTGGTGCACTTAGTGTTGGTAATTTCAACTCATTTTGTATTGGAGAGCAAAACTTCTCCTTTTTATATTATAATTTTATGTTTTAATCTACAGTGGTTCACAGCTTATTTGATGCAGTGCATACTTTTAACTTCAATGCTCTGTAACTTTGAAACTAAGTGAAATATGAGAAAAATTTTGGTATCATTTGAAAGAACAAAAATTGTTGTATAAAAAAAATGTTTATTTATTGTAAAAAAATATTACCTGAAATTTTTATAATAAAAAATCTAAATAAACTACATATGCATATTAACCAGAATTGAACTATGACCGTTTTGTATTTTCGATTTTTATCTTGCTAAAACCGTAAATTTGTCTGCATGCCCAGGCATGCCGAAAAGGCACTCTGCAACAAATTGACACTTATAATCTGAAGACGCATATCCATACTAATGATATTTCAAATAAAAACCAAATTTCCGGTACCAGGAGGTGACACGCAAGCCCAAACCATGGCACTGTTTTATATCGCGTGTATGTTATCCCAAGTAAGTTGAATTTCCATTCATCCACGAATATGACCGATTTCCAGTACTCAGTGGTCTTCAAAACATGTTATTTGGCGAAAATCAGACGAATTCATTAATTTTTACTGATAAACGGCTTTCTTCGAACTACTCACCAGTTAAACACTTTCGGTTTGGGCTTGCATGTCACCTGCTGGTACCGGAAATTTGGCTTTTATGGGAAATATCATTAGTATGGATATGCGTCTTCAGATTATAAGTGTCAATTTGTTGCAGAGTGCCTGTTCGGCATGCCTGGGCATGCAGACAAATTAACGGTTTTACCAAGATAAAAATCGAAATTACAAAACGGTCATAGTTCAATTCTGGTTAATATACATGTGCCCTTACTTGATGGCACCGCCAGCATAGTCACCTGACTTAAATGTGCTTGTAAATTTATGGGCGATTTTGGAAAAAATTTTTCGAATACACAACATTTCAAACAAAAACGACATAAAAAAGGCACTTATGTAAAACTGAGTGGAGCTATAATTTGCCAGATATCAATAAAAAACTTGTAGCTTCGATGCCAAACTATCTTTAAGCTTTAGATGACCAAAGAGGCTACCATACTACACATTTAAAATTACAAAATCATTATTTTAAACAATGTTTTTCAATTTATACCTGTCTGCATCAAATAAGCTGTGACATGAAAATTAGTAGTTTATTTCGATTTTTTATTATAAAAATTCCAGGTAAAATTTTTTTTTTACAATAAATAAACATTTTTTTTAAACTACAATTTTTGTTCTATCAAATGATATCAAAATTTTTTTCATATTCCACTTAGTTTCAAAGGTACAGAGCATTGAAGTTAAAAGTATTCACTGCAACAAATAAGCTGTGAGCCACTGTATATTAAATTTGAGTTAATGTCAAAGCTTTGTTTTAAGTTATCTAATCTGCCTCCTTCTCAAACTACCTTGTAACTAAAGCTGAGAAGCGGATGGGACAAGTTAAAATAGTCTTTTTCATCAAATGTAACTTCTTCTATTTCTAACTGAACATTTCCATTTTCATATGTTAACGTAATTCTTTTTTATATAATTGTGGACAGGGGGAGAGACGGCGAGGAACCGTCGGCGTCTGCGAGATGGAGCAGTATTGTATAGTACTGTTTTACCTCGTGGTTGCGCATCTGCTCGTTTTATCTCTCCTCATGTACATGGCTGTCTTAACTTTCAAATAATTACATTTATTACATTCATTTAATAACATTAGTTTACAGCCAAAATGAACTTTGAATACCGGTATTCATTTTATATGTAAAATCTGCTGCTGATTCTGAAAATCACATTATTTTTTTTTTCTTTCACGTCGTTTTCGAGATATCGGTCATTTTCTGTTTTAGGACCAAAAAAAAAAAGTTGGAATCGCATATTCCATCAGTAAAACATTTGTCATCCCCCGTTGTCGAAGATGCTGAATACGAAAACAGTATTCAAAATTCTTATGGAGTTGGCCCCACCCCTCAAAATGGATAAATGGACAATGGACTATCGGTAAAATGTTTGTCACCCCCCGTTTTCGAGGTTGCTGAGCACGATGGCGGTGTTTAAAATTCTTTCAGAACTGGCCCCACGCTCCAAAATGGCCAAAAATGGGAATTTTGGTCCGTTATGGCGGTTTTTGCCTATTTCGGAGGGTGGAGCCAACATTTTAATTTCTAGCATATACCAGTATCTACATTACAAAATTTCATTAAAAAATTTGTATTTTGGGGTTCGAAAAATTCTTACCCACATAAAAATCGGAAAAATAGGCAATAATGAGATTCGGCCTTTTTTATTCAATTTTATATAACTTTTCCATTTCTTAATCGGTTTTCATAAATATTAACTTATTTTCTTCATAAATATATAGACCATGATATAAAAAAACAAAATGATTCTTCTAATTTTTGTTTCTTTTAAAAATTTGAGGTTGATTTTTACTTATTTTTCAATTTTCCAAAAAAAAAAAAATTTTTTTTTAAATCAATTTTTTTCGCCGACACTATCATGCTAACGAAAAAGTAATGTGAACATTACTTCTAGGAAATTTAATTACCTTTAATTTGACATATAACATGTTTACATATAGGTATTATTTCTTGAGATATTTGTAATTAAGTTGAACCAACTTTTTTTTTGGTCCAAAAACCGAAAGTGACCGATATCTCGAAAACGACGTGAAAGAAAAAAAAAAAAAATAAAAAAATTTTCAGAATCAGCAGCCGATTTTACATAACAAATGAATAGTGGCATCTAAAGTTCCTAGTTACCCTATTCTTCTTAAGGATTTGTTTTTGTTTAAGTTTAGTTTTTAAGTGTTTACTTAACATTTCGTGAAACGAAATAAACATAATGCTCCGTGAGCAAGAGCAATCTATTATTTTAAAAAAAATTACTTCGATATACTTAATTAGTATTGTTAATGTAAAAGCAGGCCATACATTACAGCCGCAAAATGTAAATACAAAAAAAGAACTGTTGTAAATTTATTATTTATATACTCGATATAAAAGTCTCAACAAAGATTTCAATTCAATTCAATTCAGTTGCTGGTTGTTAACTTTTAATTAAACTCATTTGTTGTTAACTTTTAATTAAACTCATTTAATCAAATTAACTTTAATTTACTTTTACCCGCATATTAATAAAAATCATTTGAATTTAAACTGAGCGTTCAGACCAGCCCTGATAGTTTGGCAACATTCATCAAATGTCATTTTTTTGGTAGCACTTTTTTATCTTTTGCTTTGGTAACTTTTTCGCCAATAAACTATTTAACAAATAGATTTTGTCATTTTCATTGTCTTTCGATTTTGAGTATTAAAAACTTCTAACTTTTTCTTCGAACTTTGTAATTTTCGCGAATCAATTGAATATTAAATAAAAATATTATTTTTGTTATTGAACTTTAAATATCATTTTCGTTTTCTTCAGTGGAAATAGTTATGCCCATTAAAAATTATTAGTAGGTCAAACATTGGTGACCCCGACTTGATTCGCGAAAATTTCGTTTCGTTCCTATTCTCATATAAAGCATCGAAGTTCGCTGCGCGCATAGCGGGGGTTCTGCCGGTATACATATACATATTTAACGCTCAATTGTTTTTGCATTAGAACAAGACTTAATCGAATGATTTTGCATACAGTTTTTCAGTACAGTTTTAATTTGTTTTCAAGATTATACTTTCAATAACAAAATGCCTAAAATCAACGAGAAAGCTGATGCAACAAGTTTTTATAGACTAAAAATCGTCGCGATAATCAAGCAACTTAAAAAATTGCAAAACACCTTGAACGTAGATTTTGTTAAAAATTTAGATGCAGCTGATCTTGGAGTGGAGCTCGAATCATTGAAGCATTTATTTGCCGACTTTGAGAGGATGCAATCTAAATTGGAAGAATTAGACAACGATGAAATTCAAAGTGATGCTCGAGAAAACTTTGCTGCTAGATATAAGGATATTAAAGCGGTTTTAACTCGTAGCCTGTCTTTACACCATGCTACCGAATCGCGGCAGCAGTCATCAGTCAGGCAATCTTTGATTGATGAGCCTTCATTCGTAATAGCGGCTCCCAAATCGCGTCTTCCAGTTTTACAAATACTGAAGTTTAGTGGAAACTACACTGAGTGGCCTGACTTCTATTCAATGTTCAAAACTGTCGTCGTCAGTGATGCTGACTTAACTAAAATCGAAAAATTCCAGCATCTTCGTTCCAGCCTAAAAGATTCAGCGTTGGAAACAATCCGATCACTAGAAATTAGTGAACAAAATTACGATATAGCTATGAAAATGTTATTAAACAGATTTAATAACAAGCGTTTAACTTTTCAGGCCCATATAAGGGAAATTTTTGGACTTAATAAAGTGGTACCAGGCTCAGCGTCGAAATTACGTCAATTAAGTGATAAAGTTAACTCACATTTACGTGCTTTGGAAACCATGGCAGCAAGGAGCAGTTAGCAGACTGTCTTTTCATTCATCTTATCGGACATAAACTTGATGTCATTTCACAAACTAAGTGGGAAGAGCAAGCAGTAGCAAGCGAAATACCTGCATGGAAATCAATGGCAGTATTTATAGAAAAAAGATGTCACATGTTGGAGAATGTGGAAAACGCTATGGTAAATGAAACACCTAGCAAACAGGAAGGCAAAAAATCGTTTCAATTTACTAATAATAGTAGAAAGGTTTTTGTAACGTCTAACGCTAGTGCTTGCGCATTTTGCGACTTGTGCGAACACAATATTTATAATTGTCCACGATTTGCAAATTTGCCACATTCCATTCGATATAAAGAACCAAAATTGCTGCAATTATGTTTAAATTGTTTGAGAAAGGGTTACTCCTTAAAGCATTGCAAATCAAGAGGCTGTAGTCATTGTTCATCAAAGCATCATTCGTTGTAGCATTTTGGTCCTGACGCCGTCCCTCCGTTGCGTTCTGTTGCTGTGCCCTCGTCCGTCCCGGTATGTCCTGATTTACTTTCGATATCTCGCTCTGGTTTGGCTTCCACATCGCTTGTCAGCTCTCAACAAGATTTACCTTCGACTTCACGCTCCGCCTTGGTTTCCACGTCGCCTGTTAGTTCTCAATATGAAAATTCAAAATATTTGCCAGATAATTGCGTTTTTATCGCCACTGGAATTATTTTCGTTAAGAACCGTGCTGGCTCTATGATCCCATGTCATGCAATTTTAGATTCAGCCTCGCAGCTGCATTGCATTACAGATTGCATGGCTAATCAGCTCCAACTTCAAAAGACAAAATCACCAACGCTCATAGCTGGAATAGGACAATCAGATTTAATTTCAAATGAGGTTGTTGATATTAATATGCAGTCACGTAAAGGAGATTTTGAAAGTTCGTTTACTGCCGTTGTCGTACCAACCATTACGGATAATCAGCCTAATTGCACCGTAAACAGCATCGAATGGAATCTTCCTTCGAATTTAGAGCTAGCTGATCCAATGTTTTTTAAATCACAGCGTGTCGACATTCTAATAGGAGCCAATCTATTTTTTGAACTTATGTGTGTTGGCCAAATTCATTTAAATAAACATTTGCCTTTACTTCAGAAAACTAGGCTAGGATGGATTGTATCCGGTGGTGGTCAACAAGTTCAGAAAAAATTATCTTGCTTAGCAGCAAATCAAAATTTAACTTCGGAAAGCGTAACCGATCAACTTTTGAATAATTTAGTAAAGCGTTTTTGGGAAATAGAGGATCGTGATGATTCTGCCAACAAAGTTACTTATATCCATGTCTGATTTGGACTGTGAAAAACATTTCATGGAAAATTACTCGCGTTTGAATACTGGCGAGTATTCTGTTCGTTTGCCTACTAAAATGAATCCGGTTCAGCTTTGGGACTCATACCAACAGGCACTTCGTCGCTTTCTAAATTTGGAAAAAAGGCTTCAACGCCATCCTGATCTCAAATCAGAGTATCACTTAATGATACTGTTTTAGCAGGCCCTGTATTTCAGCCAACATTTTTTGATATTTTGCTGAGATTTCGTTCGTTTAAAATGGCTCTTACAGGTGATATTTGTAAAATGTATCGTTGTGTACGAGTTTCATATCTAGATAATTATTTGCAGTGCATTTTATGGAGAAATGGTCCTAAAGATCAAATTCAAGTCTTTGAGCTAGATACAGTTAAAAATGGCACAAGGCCAGCAGCATTCCTAGCTATAAGAGCAATGCAACAGTTAGCTTCTGATGAGCAGAAAAATTATCCAATTGGTTCAAAAATACTTTATCGCGATTTTTATGTAGATGATTTAATCTCAGGTGGAAACTCAACTGAGGAAGTTTTGAAAATAATGGATCAAACGGCCTCATTACTTAGGAAAGGTCATTTCAAACTAAGAAAATGGTGTTCGAACAGTGTGGAAGTCCTGAGTAATATTCCAGATGTAGATAAAGAGAAATATCTCAAGTTTAATGACGGAGGTGAGGATACTAAAACCCTAGGATTAGTATGGGATAAAAACTCTGATAATTTTTTATTTTCATTCTTACCATTCGCACACAGTGAAAAGGTCACTAAAAGAGCTGTATTGTCAGTTATCGCACGGTTTTATGACCCTCTTGGCTTAATCGGGCCTATTATCGTCAAGGCAAAAATATTTTTGCAACTTTTATGGAAAGAAAAGATCAACTGGGACGAAAGTCTTCCCCAGTTACATCAAACAACTTGGTTTGAATTTTGTGCTGATTTTCAAACTATTCATCGGTTTAATTTTCCTAGATTCGTATTAGCTACAGATGCAAAAGTTGAGATTCACGCCTTTTGCGACGCAAGTCTTCTTGCAAATGGGGTGTGTATTTATGTACGCGCTGAAAATAATGGCACCATTAAGATAAATCTACTTTGTTCTAAGTCGAGGGTATCTCCATTGAAAACTATAACTATTCCAAAACTTGAATTGTCTGCTGCAAAATTATTAGCAGAGCTAGTGCATGCTGCTATTTCAAAGCTTGGAGTTTTCCAAGGAAAAATTCATTGCTGGTCTGATTCGACTGTCGTGTTATCTTGGAGAAAAAATGAACCATCTAACTGTAACGTATTCGTTGCTAACGGAGCAAGCAAAATTCAAACTTTGACAAGCGGTATGATATGGCATTATGTACCATCTTTAATGAATCCTGCTGACATTTTATCGAAGGGCGCTGCCCCAAAGGACCTTGTGGATTCGAAATTGTGGACGCATGGTCAAGTATTTCTTCAAAATGGCCAAAGTCAATGGCCAGTATGTCCCACGCTCACTAAGGATTTGCCTGAGCAGCGGAAAATAACTTTATTGTCAACAACTAAAATTTTGGATTATTCGATTTCCTGTAAATTTATTAATAATTTTAGCAAAACACAAAGAATCTATGGATACGTTTATAGATTTTGTAGTTACAAAAATAGAAGCAGCTTTACTTCTAGATCACTCTCAAATAGGGAGATTCAGAAGTGAACATATTTATTGCTTCGAATGGTAAAAAGATCAAATCTATCAGCAGAATATAAAGCACTTGAAGCTAAAGAGAAATTGCAAACTTCAAGTAAAATTTATTCTTTAAATCCTTTTCTCGATTTGAATGGCTTGCTCCGAGTAGGAGAGATTACGGATTCCATTGTTAATTATTATCATCGTAAGTTGTTACACGGTGGCTCACAGTCTCTTCTATCATAAATTAGGCTCCAGTATTGGCCAATAGGCGGAAGAAAGTCCATTATCCGTATTATAAATAAATGCATTCGATGTTTTCATTTGAAGCCGAAATTGTCTGAGCATGTAATGGGCCATTTACCAGCTGAAAGAGTCCAAGCAAATAGAGTGTTTTTGGTCTGGAAATAATTATCTAGATATGACACTCGTACACAACGATACATTTTACAAATATCCCCTGTAAGCGCAATTTTAAACGAACGAAATTTCAGCAAAGTATCAAATAATTTTGCCTGAATTATTTGGTTGAAGCCTTTTTTCCAAATTTAGGAAACGACGAAGTGCCTGTTGGTATGAGTCCCAAAGCTGAACCGGATTCATTTTAGTAGGCAAACGAACAGAATACTCGCCAGTATTCAAACGAGAGTAATTTTCCATGAAATGTTTTTCACAGTCCAAATCAGAGTTGGATATAAGTAACTTTGTTGGAAGAATCATCACGATCCTCTATTTTCCAGAAACGCTTTACTAATTATTCAAAAGTTGATCGGTTACGCTTTCCGAAGTTAAATTTTGAATCGCTGCTAAGCAAGATAATTTTTTCTGAACTTGTTGACCACTACCGATACAATCCATCCTAGCCTAGTTTTCTGAAGTAAAGGCAAATGTTTATTTAAATGAATTTGGCACACACACATAAGTTCAAAAAATAGATTGGCTCCTATTAGAATGTCGACACGCTGTGATTTAAAAAACATTGGATCGGCTAGCTCTAAATTCGA